>CAWVRF010000810.1:0-122000 GCA_963932465.1 Maratus speciosus
AAAAAAGAAGCACAACCATCGCAAGTCAATGCTATGCATTTTGCACCTGCTCCTTTAGGATATATTTCTAGAATATATTGGGATACTAAATCTGCCCTTACATTGCCTGAAAGGCCATTAACGAAACATTATCCAATAGGAACTTGTCAAGATCCATTTATGACAGTTAATATAAATATTAAAGCAAATGTTGCAATATCCACAGTCATTATCAATTGACTCATGGCCTAGATCACAATATCCCACTATTTCTTTCCCATCCCAATCCCAGTCTCTTGTTTTTTCAGGGACATATCATCAATCATCAGGCAGAAAAATAGATCACCCTCTTTCACTATATTTTCAATCCTTTTTATCGCTGACTCTGTGAATCCCGGACTGAAATATATTTTTTCCAAATGAATTTTTGGAAATTAAAAATTTTCTTGAGGAAATTTTCATAAATATTTTAGCTTTTTGTGCACGAAGTTATGTGACGTAAGTATTGTCTCATTTTCACCCATTACAGTGGAAACTCGATAACGCGAAAACTTAATGGGAATTATTTTTTTTGTTCGTGTTAAAAATAGATCGCGTTATATGTACTTAAAAAAAATTACATATTCCATGTAACAAGAATAAATATATATACATACCTTCAAAATCTACTGTGTTACTGGTGTGGGTTTTGTTTTCTAAGGATCTGTCAAGAATATAGACCTACACGTGGGATATCTGTGGACGATGGTATCTAAAAGACAAATGGAAGTCTTTTCAAGGACACATGGCCGGTATTTGAAGTTATAAATGAAGAAAACCAGCAAAACTTCTTACAGCCTCGTGGATTACTCATCACCACCACAACGATCTCTCAGTTTAATTAGCATACGTAAACAGCTTTGCGAAAGCAACTTTAATTAGCGTTACATACATTTTTTTCACCCCTCAATGCAATTCTTACAATAAAACTTTATCTTTTGAGTGGGTAGAACGACGAATCGCCTGACAGTTTTGCAGTCGCTAGTCTGTGGCTATCAAAGCTAAAGACATTCCCTTCCGAGACTAACATTCTTTTAAAAAAATTGGATTTAAAAAAAAAGCAGAACTGAATACAATTGTATCAAAAAGTTAAAAAAGCTTGCTTCGTTCATGCTATGAGTAGAAAATATTTCAATGTCCCATCCTTTTCAATTAGTGATAAACAATATTTTGCTTAATCGTATTTCATGTTATAATGACTGAAAGCACAGTCAATACCTATACAATTTGACAGAAACACTGGGAAACAGTTTGTGTTAAAAGTAATTCGCGTGTTCGTGTTAATGAGGTTTGACTGCATTGTAGGGAGTATAAGTGCTTTGATTTGTAGTTTAGGCTTATTGTATAAAAAACTAATAAAAAGAACATATTTTTTTAAACGAAAAAAAAAATTTCGCATTTTTAACAGATATTTCGCTTATGCCTTGATTAGAGAGAAACACTTCATTGGCAAGATAAAAAGGCCATTTGCAGGGCCAGATTATATCAGTTTCAGGGTCCTAAATACAGTACTCTGAGGAAATCATGCTAAAATGCTGCCTTTTTTAAGAATGTCAGAATTTTTAAATTCTTATAAGAAAACTCTTTTAAGTTATCTTCAATCTGTTGAGAAATATTATAGAAATTACAAGAATTTATGGTTAATTACTTATTGTTCTTGCCATGATGCACTGTGCTAACAATGGCTCTTTCAATACTAATTATTGTACGAATTGAATATTTCCAAATGAGCGAAAAAATGCCCAAGCCGGGAATCGAACCCAGATCCTTGGCTTACAAGGCCAGTGCTTTTCCGTTTAAGCTAACTGGGCCAACAACCAGCCAGCATATTTCGCTCAGATAACCTTATAGGTAGAACATCTGGTCTGCCATGTAGACAGCTCAACAGAATAAACCGCAGGTAAAGGAACTCCATATAAACGATGGATACGTAGAACAACTTTTAAAACTAATTATTGTGCCTTTTTTTTCCCCCTGCATTGTAACTGCATAATTAATATTGTAAAGTGGCCATCTTAAAGGTAATAGCAAATATATTTGAGTATAACTAATAAGGTGTTATAGTATATTAAAGATGAAAACAAGCACTCGCCACTCGGCGGTTAAGCTTGAAAAACTGGCAATTAAAAATGTTTAAAGAACTTGCCAAATGCAGGATTTTCCGATTTGATATTTCCCCATTCCTTTTTTCCCTATTCCTACTTTCCGATATCTGAAAACATTAATTTTAAATAATAAAAATATGTTAATTTTAAATAATAAAAAGATGTTAATTTTAAATATATATAGGGGAGAGGGGGTACATGTGAACAATTTTTACATTTTCGACTATTTCTCAAAAATGTTATGAGCTATTGAACCAAAAATTGATTTATATGAATATTTAGAATTTGTTTGTTCTTTTGGTGAAACTTTTGGATGTATTTATCAAGAATTTCTAACTTATATCATCATTCTAAAAATTGTCTAAATTTGTTCACATGTACCCCGGTGGGGGGGGGGGTACTTATGAACATAGCTGGGGCACATGTGAACACATGCATAAATAAGACAAAAATAATTTTTTGTGAATAAAAGCTGGGATAAAAACTAATTAGATGCCCTTTTTCTAGTTGTGTGAATAAATCAATAAATGTTTCAACATAGATACAAGAAATTATTCGTAAAATTGTACACTAAAATGCCTAGGGGAGACTTGGGAGACTTGATTTCTTTTTCAGTTTTTAATTTTTATTTTGGAAAAAACAAAAATTTAAAAAAATGTTTCCAGTTATTATTAAAGGCTCGTGTGTCTTTCTTGTTGTAGTATTTTTTTTATTGTGGAAAAACCATTTTTAAAATAAAAATAAATTGTTTTCCAAAAAATAAAAAAACGATCAAGTCTCCCCAGTTGCGGGGAGACTTAATCCCTTGCCAAGGGAGACTTGATCCTTGAAACAGATGCATTGAAATGATTCAAATTAAGTAGTAGAAATCAAATTTATTGTTGACTAACATGTAAAAAAGGAGAGAAACACAATTAATGATCAAAAAACATTTTCAAAGCTTTAAAAATGAAATGTAAATATTAAAATTATTGCAGTTCGAAGAATTCTACCAAGCATGGTTGGTTTGGGTAGTTTTTTGACAATGTCATCATTGTCATCAAGGCAATCATATTTTAACTAATACAGATAATACCTAAATATCACAATGAAAAGTAGGGGTTAATAAAATTTAACATTAATTTAGCTTAACTTTGGTTTGGGGACACTCGATCCCCAGGATCAAGTCTCCCCATAGAACAGGGATCAAGTGTCCCTAATGTGCATGTTTGGGTAAAAAATTGCTAAATCAAAAATAAAGAAATTGTGTTGGATTTAAATAACAACATTTAAGCATTAAGGAATGTTAGTGTATTATATCAATAAAATTAAGTAATTTAGTTATATTTAGCAAAAAATATGAAACACAAACTATCTACTCAAAAAGAAGTTTGATTGTAAGAAAACAGAGATTCCTTTCTTACAAGAAAAATAAAAATGGCTGAATGAAATTATGTTGCTAGATCTGTTGATAAGGAATCACTTTATTAATGTTTCCAGTTTCAGAGACTTAATTGCATTTTTTCTCTGGTTTTAGACCTAGGGATCAACTCTCTCCTACTCCTTTTGAGTCACTTTTAATTGTATCTAACTTCCAGTAAATTAAAACTGTGAAGCAATCCCCAAAACATTGGATTTATAGCTCAATGTTTGACAAGGGTAATTAAATTTTAAACTAAAAAAAAAAAAATAAAAATAAAAATGCATTCACAGACTTAAAAGTTATACTTGTGAACTGTTCACATCTGCCCCCATATGTTCTGTTCAGAAGTGCCCTATCTACCAACTTCAGACTAACTTATAAAAAAAAGATATTTTTAATTGAAATAAGGAAACAAAACTTTTTGTAGACTTCCCTAATTAATGTCACTATAGAATGCAATGCCGATATTCTTCTTTAAAAAATGTCTTGAATGAATTTTTACTTTAATAACTTAGAAGACTTTTTTTACTTCACACCTTCTAAAACAAACAAATTACAACTACCAGAAATCAAAATGGCCTGTTAATCTGAAAATTCAGACAAAAGATGGTACCAGTAGTACCATCAATTAGTAATTTTTTGAATTTTTTTATTTCAAATTAACTGAGTGAAATATGTACTGTTTACATGTGCTACCCTCTGCCCTATATATTTTTTCATGTATGAAATAAGAAACACTTGCATTTCATTCATCTCAATGTTTTACAAATCTTACTTGATTTTATTATTATACAATATTTTCTTCAATCAAATGGTTTCACAAACAAAATGCTAAAAGAAAGTACTATTGACCGGTAATGTAGCCAAATTTTATTTATTTATTATTATTATTCTTTTTTTGAGGTTGGGGGGGGGGGGGGTGTTCTTATGAAATTTTTTTTTAATAAAATAAAAATGATCATATAAATAAGTTGAAAAAATAAATAAAAATTCCTCTAATAATTTAATATTAATGTATTTAAAAATTAAATTTAATTAGAATTTGTCAGAAAAAAATGGAATATTTTGTTGATAAAAAATGACCCCCCACAACCACCACCCTTCTCAACTTTCACTTTGTATGAGATATGTAATAACTTAGCAGCTTAGTAGCAAAAATTTAAAATAGATTGAAAATTAGTATCTCAAGTTAATTAAAAGCATTATCAATTAAAATATTTTTATTTAGTACATAAATTACTTGTTTACTGTAAACTCATTATATTTTTTAAAAATTAAATATTCAATGGCGTAAATGTACTTACTGACTTCTAAAGAAATTATTATCACTAATCCGTAACTGGCTACCAAAAAAAATCAACCTATTGCCAGTGGCTACTACGCAAAATTCTTTATACATAAAGTGACTTTGTAATATCGTGCAGGATTTTGTTAATCAGGTCCTGATCCCGAATGGGAAAATTCTGTGTGGAATTTCCCCCCTTAAAGTGCAGTTAATGATCGGTAATGTACATTTTTTCTCAGGCATGTGTTTTTTATGAAATTTATTTAACAGAAATCTGGAAAAACACTTCTTCTGTTAGTTAAAAAAAAATTAATCTTTAATTTCGACAATTGGTTGCCTAAATAAAAATCCAAATTTTGTCAGTCAGTCATACAAAAATATTGCTAATTTTACTAGTCAGTCACATGAAATAATTGCAAATTTTGTGAATAGGTCACAGGAAAAAATTCTGAAATTCATGAAATGATCATGGGAGGGAAAAAGAAAAATTCTGTAATTTCATCAGATAGTCATGCAAAAAAAATTATAAATTTCATCAAGTAAATGTTTTTAAACACTTCTCTCCTTAGTTGATTCAGTAGACGCCCTCAAATCTGCAACCCTAAAATCTGCACATCATCGCTGATGTAAACAATGAAATTCTCAGTTCAGATGTAGGAAAAAAATTACAGACTTTTTAATTTTTATATCATTCTATAGGTATTTTATTATGTAATTCTTCTTAATATGACTAACCTCATGTTTTTTTTTTTTTTTTTTTTTTTTTTTTTTTTTTTTTTTTTTTTAGGAAGAAAGTATAAATTAAATTTTTGAAAAAATTGCTGATATCACTGATAATTACAATCATTTTACAAAATAATATTTATTTATTAATCAAGCTTTTTTGGTTATTAAGTCTGGTTAGATCTCAAATAAAATTTAATTATTTTATGATTTTCACGTGAATTAGTTGGGTACATTTTTGAAGCAACTTTCTTTGAAAAATTCAAGACAAGTGTATCTTATCTTTATTATGCATATTTAATTATACATTATACATTATTACTTATTTAACCTTTACTTTTAATAATTTCATCATTTTTAAAATTATCTTAAATTTTGTTATTTTAGTTTATTAATTTACTGAACTATTTTAGCATTTTACTATATTATTTTGTAAGCATTCATTAAAATTTTGATTGCATTATTACATTTAAATCACTGTTTAAAAATGTAAACAAAGAAAGTAGCAGAAATCCGTAAAATCCTAAATTATGCACAACCTCTGTGTCCCAAGCTGTGTGGATTTGAGGGAGTCTACCGTATTCGTAAGTCATTGAATAGAAGAAATTTATTTACAAAAAACCCGAGAAGAAGTATAAAAACCAACTACTTCATTATTGCAATTTCATTAGAAGTTAGTAAAACAAAACAAAGTGGAAGTTGTAAATATCCCCGTCCTGGTTTTACAATTACAGTTATAATTATGGAAAAATAACTGAACACTGCAGTTAAATATACAGTATTAACTTATTTCTAATTTTATGAATATTAATTTATTTATGTTAATATTTTTTTGTGTAACTTTAATATAATATGCACTCAAATGTGCAGTTTCATATAATGTCACAAATCGATCATTGACGGTTAAACAACCATTAAACGGCAGTTATGATTAGCACATCTGACAAATAATTGGTGTGGCTGGAGGTTAACCGGGCAGTTGTGATTGGTGGATGAAAAGGTCATCAACTGATTGCAACTTCCCTATACTTTATGTTATCTATACCAATAATAGAAACTCTTGCTCTGTGGGTGTGCAATGGCCAGTGAAAACTACTGCACATAGAAGTCTGAAAATTTAGGTAACAATAATCCAAGACAGGACATACACCTGAGGTTCAGATTTTTAATTTTTTTAAAGGCTGGAACTCATTTAAGTTTTTACGCACTTTATTGTTAATAACATGTCTCCTTTATATCAGATCTTCTTCGTTTTTCTGGTAAATTCCCCTATTCAGTTTCTACCTCATTCTTAAATTCCAGTTAAGACTCTGGTAGCCCTGGGGCCTGGTACAAGGCCTCTTGAAGTTTTTGGAGCTCTAAATTGTTAATAAATTGCTTCATTTTAATCCAATCTTCATTTTTATGAACCCTTTTCCATTTACTTATTCTCCCTTTACTACATTCCAGTTAAGATCCTGGTCCTATCGACGGTGTCACAGCGACCGGTTCAGTGCTTCTTGAAGGTTTTGTGTGCCATGCATTTTTTAACTCCTTATTTTTTTAAACTTCTTGGTGCATAATTTTAAATTGGAGTCTAGGACTCTTCTCCCCGGGCCAACACCCTCATATTTTTATTGGGGGTACTACGGCTCTTTTTCAAGCATTTACCCAATTTTTTGCACATTTCTTTAAAATATTATTCTATTGAAAAATTCATACCCTATGCTTAATTTTAACTAATTGAAGATCTAAAAGGTTAAATACTAAAACTTTTTGACATGTTTTCATGTTAGGGTCCTCAACTATCAGTTGTCCCCTTTAAGTCCCCTATTATAGCTCCCGGAAAAATGGTCAGATTCACTTGCTTTTTTTTTTCTAACAACTTCTTAAGTTTGCCAGCCACTGCAGGAATGACAAAAGAAAATTTCAGGCTTTAGCTACAATCAATTTTGAATATTAATTGCCTTCTTGGGGCCCTTGGTGCAGCTTTAAAAATGATATGAACTGCTTGGAATTTTCTTTAACATAGCTTTAGCATCCTCAGATTACTTCAGAAACACAAAGTATCTTTATACCCAGCTAGATGCTACTTAAGTCCCTGGCCCCTTGGGGCATGCCCCCTTGGATACAAGTCCCCTTGAAGTTTTTGATCCATAAATTGTTAATAAATTGCCCTTTCTTAATCAGATCTTTATTTTTAGAACCCTTTTTCCATGTAGTTATTCTCCTGTTTCTATATTCCAGTTAAAATCCTGGGCACCTTATGTTTCTGTAAAGTGCGATCCAGGGTCTCTTGAACTTTTTGTGCAGTATGCATTTTTCACCCGCTAATTTTCTCCTATTCTCAATGTAAAATTTTAAAGTTGAGTCTTGGTCTCCTGTCCTCGTACCAACACCTTCTTATATTTACTGGGTCCTAGGGCCCTGTTTTAAGCCTTTCCCCCCATTTTTTGTGCATTTCTTTAAAATTTTATTCAAATGATTAATTCATACCCTATGCTTATTTTTGACTAAATGAAGGTCTAAAGCTCTCAGAACTTAGACCTTTTAACAAATGTTCATGTTAAGGCCCTGCTCTTAACTATCACATGGCCCTCTTTGGGGCTTTTGTTATTGCTCCCTTAAAAATGGTCCGATTCACTAGCTTTTTTTTTATAACAACTTCTTAAATCCTCCTACTACTACCTAAATGGCAAAAAAATTTCTCAGACTGCAGCTACCATCAATTTTGAATATTAATCTCCTCTTGCGTTACAGCTTCTTTAAAAACGATCCGATTCTGTTAAAATTTTCTTTAACATAGCTTTAGCATCCTCCAACTACTTTAAAACTATTAAAAATCTCCTCTTCGTTACAGCTTCTTTAAAAACGATCCGATTCTGTTAAAATTTTCTTTAACATAGCTTTAGCATCCTCCAACTACTTTAAAACTATTAAAAAATTTTCTTGTACCTAACTACATTTCAGTTAAGACCCTGAGCTCCACAGCTCGGTCTTTCTTTATACCTCAACTACCACATTTTTTGAACATTAATCTTCTTTTTCAGTATCAATTTACATTTATTCACTAATGCTATAAATTAAAAATCACATTACTTTAAAGATAACTTTACATAAGTGATTTCATCCGTTTATTAAATATCGTGTTAATGTTGAAAGTAATTCGTGAAATTTACAAGGGGAGGGGGCACCTTCCACCTCTTGGGGGCACATTCTTTTCTTGGGTTGTAGGGGTACAATTTCAATGGGATTTGGTTCATTCAACTTAGATTACAGTTCAGCTACTTTTTGTATTATGAAATTTTATCTTAGACTTCAGTTACTAACATTAATGGTGCATTCTTTTTTCGGATTCTATGGGCTTGATTATTACGAGGTTTAACTCACTCAACTTGATTTTTCGATTGTCACTTGCATGTACAGAGCCTTTCGGTACATGCTGCTTTAGTTAGGGAGACCCAGGTTACAAGTTTGTTCAGAAAGAGGTTTGTTGGGAACACGCTATATGCTGCAATGGGGCCTCTGAAATTAGGTTCATTTAAAAGAATTTCAAAAGATAAGAAACTTGAATTTTGTTTAAAGTTATTATAATGGTTGCCAGGTGGGTCTGCTAGTCTAAAATATAATTATGATTTTGAATAGAGTTTTAACTGCCTTTTGAGTGATTAAAACCAATTTTGACCTGTGTTAAACAGTTAAAACCAGTTTTGACTGGTCAAAATTAAAACCCTGACTTGCAGACTGCAAGATAATAACAAAAAAGGAATAAAGTTAATGCATGCTCAGATTTTTTAGACATTAGAGAATTTACAGAACTCAATGATATTAAAATATTAAGGAATTTTTTATATTTTTGTCTTGAATAAATATTTCTTTGCTAACATCTTATATTTCTACAAATATGTAAGATGTCTTATGTATTTTTTTATATGTACATAGAGTATAAATTTATAAAAACATCTTAATAAAATTCATAGCAAGTCGTAAACTGAAGCTTCTATTGAAATATTAATAAAAATTAAATACAATATCAGGTTTTCAACTAAATTTTTAAAAAATTTGTACTGGAAAAAAATAAATAAACTGATTTAAAGTTTTTGAAATATATATAGAAGGATTTATTACATTGGGATGTGAACTGGGATAAAAATTAAATTTCTTTATAATGCTGAAATTATATTTAAAAAATCTAAAGGAGTGATTTTTGACTGTGTAATAATATTTGTATGACATAAAATAGCTTTGAATTAATACAATGACTCAAATTTGTTTTCAATTTAAAAAAATGGCAACAAAAGAATTTCTTTCAAATATGATGCTTTTTTATGCTATTGTTTTGAATTTTTCTTACATTTTTGTTACTAATATACAAGTTTTGTATTCATATTTTTCTATTTATTGCAGGTATATATATCATCTCCTTATGTGAGTTTGAGATGAAAACTTCATTGTTGACTGCACATAAATAGACTAAGGTTCAAAAGAGAAGAAAAACTGATCATAGGCAAAATTAAACAAATTGCTTTTCATCCAAAGAGATGAAAAGTAGACTATTTATCTTCTCAATTTTTTTTATGTGCATCTTTAGTTTTTTTTTTATTTATTTTAGAAAATTGGTCCACATAAATGTACTGAAGATAATTATTTATAATAACCCTATAATATACAATTTGTAGAGACTCTCAATAAAAATACATGTTCACTACTTGCAAAATTTGCAAGCATGACCTCAGAACGATACCTTATATGTAAATGATGTTTGTGATTTCAAAGAACAATATTTTGCATGCATATAGTCAAATATTTTTTCTGAAGAGAAGTTTACAGAAGCATATTTCCTTTCTTGCGAGAGTGGCTCCTTGTTTGTGAAGTTTATATAAGAGGTTTTTTCTTCCAAAATAACGTATGAAAACTTTTTAATAAATAATTAATAGATATTAATTAAATTATATTAAAATTTATAATTAATTTAATTAGATAAATATTAATTAAAATTATTTGTATGTAAGGTATCTGTAAAAAAAATTACAAAGTGCATCTGAAATACAAACCATTCCATGGATATCGACAATATTTTTGTGTCTGAGGTGTGCAAGAAAGAATTGCCTTCAAAGAGAAAAAAATTAAGTCATCATATTCTTGTGCATACAAAAGAAAAGAATTTTGTTTGTTACATATGCAAGAAAGGATTTTCTGTAAAAAGTAAATTAAATACACATTTACGAACACATACAAAAGAGAAGCCTTTTATGTGTGAGGTGTGCAACAGAGGATTTTCACAAAAGTCTACTTTAAATAATCATTTGCGTACGCATACAAATGAGAAGCCTTTTGTGTGTGAGGTGTGCAACAAAGGATTTTCTGCTTTCAAGAATTTAAAACGTCATTTGCGAACACATACAAAAGAAAAGCCTTATGTATGTGAGGTGTGCAACAAAGGATTTTCTCATTCGAATAGTTTAAAACGTCATTTGCGAACACATACAAAACAAAAGCCTTATGTATGTGAGGTGTGCAACAAAGTATTTTCTCATTCGAATAGTTTAAAATATCATTTGCATACACATGCAAATGAGAAGCCTTTTGTGTGTGAGGTGTGCAACAAAGGATTTTCTGCTTACAATAATTTAAAACGTCATTTGCTAACACATACAAAAGAAAAGCCTTTTGTTTGTGAGGTGTGCAACAGAGGATTCTCTCTAAGGGATACTTTAAAATGTCATTTGCATACACATACAAAAGAGAAGCCCTTCGTTTGTGAGGTGTGCAAGAGGTTATTTTCTTCAAGGAATTATTTTAATAATCACATGCTGTATCATACAAGGCCTTTTGTTTGTGAAGTTTGTAACAGACAATTTTGTCATAAGAGTTATTTAGATAATCACCTTTGCATGCATGCAAAATAATAGTGGTTTTTTTTTGTGCAATATGCAGCAAAAAATTTATGTCACAGAGGCAGTTCATGATGTCACATTCTTTCATATAATATGAAATACACTTCCTTTGTATGTTTTGTGCAGACTTTTTTTATGTAAATAAGTTTGAAGCTCTCTTTTTTTTAATGAGGAATGCAGCCAAGGCTTTCTCCCAAAAATCAAATTTACAGTTCCTTCTGCTAGCAAAATGAAATGATTTTGCGTATTAAATGTAAAACAAAATATTTTTGAACAATTTTGCTTTCATTTCAAGTAAAATCTTTTCATGTATGATGTATATATATAAAATACTTGGTAAATAATGACTTTGCTACATTTTATTGTGTCAAAGATCATGTGACATCTTGAAATTTCCCTCAATTGATTTTTTTTCTATTTTCGTACGGCAACCAAATTGTCCACTTTTAAGAAAAAGGGCCCCTTTAGTCCCCTTTTATGCATTTTGTTCCTCTAGGTACCCTTTCTGTGAAATTTACTAATGTGAAAAAATCACTACAAAATGCAAGAAATCCTAAATATTTTTTGCATACTCTGAATATTTTGTGTATTAAAAATCAGGGTTGGTAAAAATCCCGTTTTTTTTTTTTTTTTTTTTTTTTTTGGTTTAAACCGGTTTTTTAAAATATATTTTCCTATTACATATACATGCATATTTATGGATAAAAATAAACACTGTTGTATATATATATGTCATATAACTTCATTTAAAAATAATTTAAATTAAATAATTAAAGTAATTATGTAGAAAATTGAAATAATTTAAACATTTTTTAGTAAAAGCTATGTCTTATGTTCCATGAATAAAATGCTCTACATATTGAAACGTTGATGCCTGGAAAATCTTAATAAACAATCTTTTGATTACTATAGTACTATAAATAAATATATGGTGTAGTTTCATAAATACAATATACTATCCCATGACTACTCAAAATAATTTCTTTGAAATATTTGCAATCTGAGATATCTGATTTTTCTGTTAGAACACTACATGAACATTATTATTTTTTATTGAAAGTAAAGCTTTTTATAAAGAATTCCTGGAATGATTTGAACTTAGCAGTAGAGTCTTTACACGTTTCAAGAAGTATTGTATATTGTGATTTGACACTTCTCAGAAACTGCCAGATTTATAAAAGTTGTCATCCATTAAAACCTTTAAATAGCCACCAGACTTAATACACAGGCTTTTTTTCTAAGCTATGTATAAAGCTATACGTATTACTTTTAAATGTCTAAACTAAAAATTAATAATATGCCTTTTTAGGCATTTTTCTATTATGTCTCAAGTGAACCTTATCTCGATTTTCTCCCAATTTTTTTGTCAGATCTAAATAGTGTATTCGATTATGCAATAGATGATTTAAATATATCTTATCGCATATTTTAGCTAAAAGTAAACAGGTGCTTCGCTAGCACCCAATTTTTCAATGTCCTCTTATTCGACTTCATATTTTGAGTTTCTTTTCTATTCTTAAGGCTATTCTCAAATCAGAAAGGGCAATTTTATGACATAAGTTTTAAGTTATTTTTGTTCAGAAATGCATGAAACTAGCAAATGCTGTTGTTCAGATACTATGTAATGGAACTGTGTTTTCCATATTTTTGCAAACACAATAGATCTTTCAGAAAATAGTGTCAAAGTGGGCGTTTTGAACCGAATTTCTGCATGAAAGAAGATTAACCACTCAAGGAAAGTTAAAAACATCTTTGACACTTGATCAAAATTGCCTATAACTCAATAGGTAATTTACTTATCAAAAATGGAAAACACAGTTCGATTCCAAATCGCTGCCATAGTCAGGCCTTCCAATTTGATATCTTTCTGTTATAAAAATAATTTATAAATGTGTCAAAGCGTTTTGTGCTTGTTGAATAGAGCAGTTGAGAACAGTCTTAAAAGATAATCTCCCCAATCAAGAAAATTTTCTTTTACAGCTTGACTGAAATCTTAAAGGTCATTTTATGTTATTAAACGTAAATAATCTGTGTTCTCAAAGGAAAATATTTTATTCAAAATATTGGATATTTTTAGTCTATTTTATCTTTGCTAAATTCACATGTTTTAAATTTTCTCTTTAGAGCTTCAGATATGTTCATCAACACATGCAATTTGCATTCTACATCAGGGCTTGAAATTCAATTTTTCCTAGGAGGGGAGTATCCCTATCAACGTTCATAAATGGAGGGGAATTGAGCTATTTGGGAGGGAGAAAAAAATCTAAAACCCACTGTTATTTTACGTGCTATTTAAAGATTTACATTACTTATTTTGTCATGTTTGTATTAATACAGACATGACAAAGTAAAATTGGAGCAATTTAAATCAACAACTCAGAATAATTATGCAAAATGTTTTTTTATTTAAAAAAGTAAGAAAGTTAAGCTCTTATATAGTCTATTTTTCAACTTTCAACCAAATATCATGGGTCCTTAACAATGGGGTTGTTAAATGAATTTCTGAATTTAGATTTTATTCCATTTTTGGCCCTGAATCTTCTTTCACAAGGTAAACTTGTGACAGACAGCACAAGCACAACATTTATAACTTTGGAAGTTATAGGAAACGTATGGTTATGCTCTCTTAAAATTTTTTCAGAAAACTTTGCAATATCTGACATGATTTTTAACTACTTGCATGAACAATGTATATTCAGTGATGGAATCATCAATACCCATTTCTGAACAAAATTGTTTTATTATATCCTTAATGGAATTATAGTGAAAACCTGACTCCCTGGTATTTTCTTTGTTTAAAATTTGAATGCTTGTTCAATCAAAGTCAAAAGTTTGAAATGGATGCTGTGTATTCCTTTTTTACACTACACGAGAAATGTAGGTTAACTTTAAACTGTCAAGTCCTAATTTCTGTTAATTGCAAGGATCAACTTGTTTGGTGTTTCTATATATGTTTTATTGGAGCTCGGAACTTTTCTTTGATGTGCACCACAAGATCTTTGCAGCCTTTCGAATCTTATTTTTGTTTAGTACTGAATTTAGACCAATTTGCCAGAGCGCAGCGCCCGGTGACACTTAACGTCCTTTTTGGCGCACCCTTTTGGATATTTTTCTTTTTATGTCGCAGAAAAAAAATATCGTGAAATATGCCAGTTGGGCATAGAAAAAAAAATCGTTAATTTCCTCGATTGGTCGAGGGAAGAATATCGTGAAATTCGTCGACTGGCCGCTGTATAAAATCGCGAAATTCATCAATCAGACGCGGGATAAAAAAAACTGTGAATTTCGTCAGCCTGTCGCAAAAAGTAACCGTAGAATTCGCGGATGTTTCTAAGTAAAAAAAAAAAAACTGAAAATCACAGCAAATTTTCTGAAAGGTTACAGCAGGGGTAGGAAGGGATTGGGAAATCCTCTCCAGGTGCTAATTATTTTTTGTTGCAGGTCGGGTAAACTTTTTTTTTTTGGTTCAGTTTGATTTCAGGCTATTTTTTCTGCAGACCTTTGACGAAATTCGCTTTTTATCCGCGATCTTTTGACGAAAATCTCGTTTCTTCGCGATTCGTTGACGAAATTTGCGTTTTTTCATGATCTTCTGATAAAATTTGCGTTCGTTTGACGAAATGCACGTTTTCTTCGTGATCCTTTGTCGAAATTTGCATTTCTATCGCGATTCTTTGACAAAATTAGCATTTTTTCGTGATTCATTGATGAAATTCGAGTTTTTTTCAGCGGCCCTTTAACTAAATTCACGTTTATATCGCGATCCTTTGACGAAATTAGTTTTTTAGCGATCCTTTGCCGAAACTCGCGTTTTTTCCGCGTTCCATTGCCGAAATTTACGATTTTTTTTTTTTTTTTTGCTATCCTTTGATGTAATTTGCGGGTTTTTTTTGCGATCCTTTGATGAATTTTGAGCTTTTTTTCGCGATCTGACGAAATTTCCGTTTTTCCACGATCCTTTGACAAAATTTGCATTTTATTCTCAGTCCTTTGCGACGAAATTGGCGATTTTTTTCCTCGAATGATTGACGAAATTGATTTTTTCGGCGATCATTTGTCGAAATTCGCGATATTTTTCTGTTGAACTGATGACCGATTTTTCTTAATTTTCGGAACCTAATGCCTTAAATTTTCGGAAAATTCGGAACAGAATCACCCCTGAATTCGCCAATCGGTCGCGAACACTTGTCAACCGATCGCGAGAAAAAAAATAATGAAATTTGTCTATCGGTAGCGTGAGAAATTCGTGAATTTCAACGATCTTTCGCGGTAAAAAAAACCCGCAAAATGTACCAATCGGTTGCGCGAAAATATCCGGAAATTCGCAAGGCGTTCGCGGGAGTTGATCGTAATTTCAAAATGCGAAATTTTCAGGAAAATGGTGAGATGTTTTTATACGGGAGCCTCCCTACCATGATACATTTTTGGGCGGGATTTCAAAATTTTGGGCGCGAATCCCGCCCTGAATGAAATTCAAGCCCTGTTACATGCATGCAAATTAACCTAGACTCACTATGCCTCACGGTGGCTGCTGGAATAAGACTGTTAAAAGCAGTGTTGTAGTCGTAAAAAATGCAGAGAATATACGCTATAGGCAGAGGGTATACGCTACAGTCCATGGTTAGGGTATACCCTATAGATTTATTTGAGAAACAGGGTATACGGAGCTTCTTAAAAAAAATTCAGAAAGTATATGTCGTATACCTGCATTTACCCTCCACTACATCCCTGGTTAAAAGTAGAAATTATTTATATCCAATAATTTGAAACACTTAAATTTCAAAAATGAGAAAATATTATATTAGATATTTTCTAAAGACCAGTTGATTAACCAATTGATTTAAACCATGCCAACCCTGCTGGTAACAGAATAAAATCATAATGCAAAACCCCAATCCCAATGTAGGAATGCAAGAATAACAAAGACTTACTAAACCCAATAGCCATGATACAGTGAAGAAAACTCACAGCCAATCATTCATTAGCATACAGAACAAAGGGTAACCAATGGAGAGAATTACTTATGATTATGTCATCATTGACGCATAATGCACAGCCGATCTTCATATGAAGATCGGCTGTGGGCATAATGTAATTCTTAGTAAATCTTAACTAATCAAGCAATCTAAGTAGCAAAAGTGTATTTTTAGCTCAAATCTGTCATTTTGGCTATTTTTTAAAATAAAACACTTGAAAAGAGGAAGAAGAAAGAAAACTAACTACTTTTTTTTCTTCCCCCAGCTAATTTTAGAAAAATTAGTTAGTCTGCCATGTAGATTTAAAGCTTATAAGAAAAGTTTGATTGACTAAAAATGTTTGTTACTTTACAAGTTTATTAATTCATTATTTTTCTAAAGTTTTGCTTGTAGCTTCTGCATAACTTGGATTTTGCCTTTTTCTAAAGCATGTAAAATAAATGAAAATCTTAGGCAAAAAGAGAAAAAAAACAGCATGGTTAAAAAAAATACAAACATTTGGTTTAAACCAGACCACCCTGTTAAAAATCATTAAAAGTTCAAATATCACAGAGGACAAAATTTATTATAGCGATTTAAAACTTTGTAACTGCAATTCTTTCATGAATGTCAAAAAATCCGTACAGGATATGAAAAGATGTAAAGAAATGATAAACATTGAAAATCGCATTTATTATTAATTAAAATGCACAAAAAAATTCTAAAATAAACAGCGCACAAAATTTTATTACATTAGTTTAGAAACATCAGAACATTGGCACAAAAAAATAAAAAAACAAAACAAATTTCATAAAAAATTTGTAAAAAATTCAAAAGTCACTGTAAGATTTCCAAATACATTTTTTTTTAAAATGGGGACAAAATTTCATTAACTGAGCTAAAAGCTTGAAACTGGAATATTATTATCAATGTCAAAAAATTGCCACTGAATCTGAGAAAGGTCTAAAAATCTCGTAGCATATTCAAAAACATGGTATGAATTTTGAATAACTTTTATTGTAAGCTGAACATTTACTATTAGTCCAGGCAGTAGGAAATTTTATCTAGCAAAATTAATGGTAGTTCTAGAAATCGACTTACTATATGTTGTTTGGTTCGCTGAATCTGAATTTGTAACTTCTCACCAAAATTTCCCCCGGCAACCCCCCCAAATTTTGGTAAACTCTTCATCTTTGGAAAAGTTTCATTATCTTTTTTCCATACATACTCTTTCACAATATCTACAACATCAATTATCAATCCCAAGATACCAATTCTTCTGGCCCCATCAGTTATTCTTTTACCAATAGAATCTTTTAAAAACTGCAAGTATGGAATTATTTTATCTTTAAATTCTAAGATTTGTTTTTTATTTTGTTCTCTTATTCAAGATTTGCTTACTTTGCCAAGTGGATCGGAAGTATTAAGGAAATCAAACACTTTATTTATATTGCAAGTGAATTTAATGGTGGCTTCAAAATCGCCAATATCATTGCCATGAACATAGAATAGGGAAGGACTTCTCACAAAATAGTGTGAATATCACCACGATTTTGGACTTAAATGAGGTGATGGCAACGCTTAGAATAAAACCGTGTACATACCAGCGCCTCTAGCAGACAACGTTTATTGGCTGGATCTCAATCATTAAAGTAGTTATTGGTAGAGCATATTGAAGCAGATGAAACCGAGTAGAACCGTTCGACACAGCGCCATCTATTAGACAAATTTTCAAGTAATGGCTTTCTTCTTCAAAAGCCTATTTTGTGAGAAGTTCTTCTCTATTCTATGTTCATGATCATTTATGTTGGAGCATCCAACATAGATTGACTGAGCATTTGGCCAGCAATGTTCACTTTCATTTTCTGGTTTTACCATTCAATGTGCCTCTTCCTAATGCCATTGCTAGCATAAACAGTTTCTTTTTCTCTCAAATTCTGCAAATCAACAATGTGTTGCCATTTTATTGCATCAGAATCTGATATCAGGGCTGAAATTGCAGCAGAGCTCATAAATACAAGGCTCTGGAGCCTAGTGCAATAGCGCTTCCAAAAAACCAAAGCACTCAAACTCAATCTGTCTGTAAATTAAAAATTTCATTTACTCAGGTTTAGAAAAAATAAAATATCTCTTATAACTCTTCCCCCTTTTTAATATCATTTTGATCAGAATAGGAGAAACAGAAATCATGCGTTGTTTATCCTACTGATGTTTTCAGAGTTATGTCTGGCATTGATTTCGGCAACATATATATTGGCAACATTCAAGAGCGTGAACAATAAACTTGCTTTCAGTTTTATTTTATTTTCTGACACTAGGATATTTTTTAATTGATCCTTTTTTTTAAAAAAATTTAGATATCTAACCGGAAAATAATATTTTCTTTTTTTAGTCAACGCGCATCAGCTTGAGAGATTGTTTGTTTGAGGTTTTTAGTCTTCCATTAGTACGAAAATAACGTTAATGATTTTTCTATTTATTTTTCATCATGAATGCGGCTCTGCTCTGCAGATTTACAAAGTTGCAAGTAGTAGTCATTTGTAAGCAGATATAATTGTCATTTATTTTTATTTTTATAGTACGCAATAGAGCAGCGTTTCCCCTTTTTCTATAAAAGTATCTAATCTTTCCGATGTCAAATGTTTAACTTAATCTATTTTTCAGGGACTCATCATGAAAAATTGTTCTATGGAAGGAATTGATTATAGTTTAAGATATGCAGCTTTTATAGGAAATTGAAAATTGTTGTTTGATTCTTTAGCATATAAGTATTATTTTTTTGTAAATTTCATTCATTTTTTTCATAAAAATGTATAGCTGCGAACTATACCTTTTTTGTTTTAACACTATTTTTGAATCAAAATCCTTATTTTATTTACTCGCAGAATACTGCGATTAATCAACATTAAAATTAGGCAAAGATTTCTATTCGGAAAGAGTGATAACTAAAAAGTAGAACAATTGGCAGCAAAGTATATGCAGGAGTATTTAATTTTTTTATTTTTCTAAAGAAAAAAAAATGCTTTAAATTTTGCAAATAATGTATGAAATATAAATATGTGAATTATAGTGACGGTGGAGAAGGGGGAGGGGACGCTACAGTTATTAGTATTAGGGCAAAATATTAGGGCTCCGATGCTTTTTTGTTAGAAATTAAGCCCTGTCTGATACAATAATAATCTTTTTCTCTGCTAACAAATTTCCTGCTAATTTGAGAATATGTCAGGGATCTAATAAAATGTAAACAGGATGATCTACATGAGAGATATTGAAAAAATGTTTTGGGTTTTCACTCGGAATATTTTGCTCCAAGTTTATTTAGCATACCAAAAAAGAAGCACAACCATCGCAAGTCAATGCTATGTATTTTGCACCTGCTTCTTTAGGATATATTTTTAGAATATATAGGGATACTAAGTTGGCCCTTACATTGCCTGAAAGGCCATTAATGAAACATTATCCAATAGGAATTTTCCAAGATCCATTTATGGCAGTTAATATAAATATTAAAGAATATGTTGCAATATCCACAGTCATTATCAATTGACTCATTGCCCAGATCACAATATCCCACTACTTCTTTTCCATCCCAGTCTCTTGTTTTTTCAGGGGCATTTTATCCATCAACTGGCAGAAAAATAGTTCTCCCTCTTTCACCATAGGCGTAACTTGGGCTCTAAGACTGCGGGGGCAAAATCTTGAGGTCCTTTTGTAAAAATTTATACCTCTCCTCCCCCACCCCCCCTCCTCTATTATCACGTACACATAAACAAACTTTAATTAAATACATAAAAACTTTCTTAATGCTCAACCACATACAATAAAATATGAAAAAATCATAACTTACACAAATCTTTTTTTAAAGAAATATTTTAAAATATTGATCAGGCTGAAAAATAGTTCTCCTATTTCACTATCTTTTCAATCCTTTATATCGCTGACTCTGTGAATCCCGGACTGAAATATATTTTTTTCCAAATGAATTTTTGGAAATTAAAAATTTTCTAAAATTTCTTCAGGAAAGATCGTTACCTACCTGATCCCCCACTGAGTCTGAACTCCTTCCATAGAAATGATAGAAATGAAACTGTTAATCAATTTTTCTAGTACAAATTTCGATTCTGCCGTTTTAATCGAATATAGGGTGTGGCGTTGTATTTGTTATTATATTCACAAATTGTAATATATATTTTTTTCATAAATATTTTAGCTGTTTAGCTCGAAGTTATTTGACGTAAGTATTGTCTCGTTTTCATCCATTACATTCGAAATTCGATAACGCGAAAACTCAATGGGAATTATTTTTTTTTTTGTTCGTGTTAAAAATAGTTCGCGTTATCCGTACTTTAAAAAAATTACATATTCCATGTAACAAGAATAAATATACATATGTACAGTCGTGGAAAAAAAAAAGTAAACACCTCCTACTAACTCCTCAACAAATCATCATAGAAGAAAGTTACTGGTACCGAACGATTGGAAATAAAGTCTACTTTTAAATGATGTATATAAAATTTTCTTAGGGGGTCATCTACATATTAAAACGAATCCTAACTTCATTTTTTTTCAATGGCAATACCCAATTTTAACGAGATATTTCAAATCTTCGGTTCAAACTGTGCCTAGACACCAAATTTCAAGTCATTTGAATGATAAGTTTTTGAATTGTAAACATTCAAAATTTAGTGCTTCTAATGTTAAATTATATTTTCATATTTCTATTTATATCTCCCGAAATTATGCTCCTAATGTGCTATTTTTTTTTTTTTTTTTTTTTTTTTTTTTTTTGTGGTAATAATACTAATATACCCAAACATAAATAAGCTGAATTTGCAATTTTTATAATTTTATGATATGAATTATGAAATTAATATTCGAAAAAATTATGAATTGCAACCTACAATTTTTTTGATGGATTTAGATTTATTAAGTCCTGCTTTATGGAAATTCAAAAATTTCACATTTTTCTTCGAAGTAGTTTTCAAATTATGCTTAAAAAATGGCAAAATGATGGTTTAAGGGGCCGTCTATGATGAAAGTGAGTAGACATTTTGAAATTTATTCTGCCGCACCGTAATCTAACACGCTTCATTGACTCCTTGAGTGGCGCTTAAGGTGCCTTGATCAAGGAAGCAGCTCTCTCAGTTAACAATCCAGTACGGAACATCAATTTGGATACAGCCCTTAAAATACACTCGTTTTAAAATAATTAATTTCTCGGAATATTCTGGTACGAATTGCATAAAAATTCGTTTTTAGGCTAATTGAAGAGTGTAGAGTTCATTTATGCTGTCAGAATTGGGTACTGCTATTGAAAAAAACAAAGTTATGGTTCGTTTTAATATGTAGATGGCCCCTTAAACAAATTTTATATACATCATTTAAAAGTAGACTTTATTTCCAATCGTTCGGTACCAGTAACTTTCTTCTACGACAATTTGTTGAGGAGTTAGTAGGGGGTGTTTACTTTTTTTTTCCACGACTGTACCTTCAAAATCTACTGTGTTAAGCGGGATCTCATGTCAAGCACACAAGTCGTATGTTTGTTATTCAATAAATAAATAAATCTACTGTGTTACTGGTATGGATTTTGTTTCCTAAGGATAATCTATCAAGAATATAGACCTACTCGTGGGATATCTATGGACGATGATAGCTAAAAGACAAATGGAAGTCTTTTCAAAGACACATGGCCGGTATTTGAAGTTACAAATGAAGAAAACCAGCAAAACTTCTTACAGCCTCGTGGATTACTCATCACCGTTACAACGATCTCTCAGTTTAATTAGCATATGTAAACAGCTTTGTAAAAGCAACTTTAATTAGCGTTACATACATTTTTTTCACCCCTCAATGCAATTCTTACAATGAAATATTATCTTTTGAGTGGGTAGAACGACGAATCGCCCGACAGTTTTGCAGTCGCTAGTCTGTAGCTATCAAAACTAAAGACATTCCCTTCCGAGACTAACATTCTTTAAAAAATTTGGATTTAAAAAAAAAAGCAGAACTCAATACAATTGTATCAAAAAGTTAAAAAAGCTTGCTTCGTTCATGCTATGAGAAGAAAATATTTCAATGTCCCATCCTTTTCAATTCGTGATAAACAATATTTTGCATAATCGTATTTCGTGTTAAAATGACTGAAAGCACAGTCAATACCTATACAATTTGACAGAAACACTGGGAAACAGTTTGTGTTAAAAGTAATTCGCGTGTTCGTGTTAATGAGGTTTGACTGCATTGTAGGGAGTATAAGTGCTTTGATTTGCAGTTTAGGCTTATTGTATAAAAAACTAATAAAAGGAACATATTTTTTTAAACGAAAAAAAAAAATTCGCATTTTTAACAGATATTTCGCTTACGCCTTGATTAGAGAGAAACACTTCATTGACAAGATAAAAAGGCCATTTACAGGGCCAGATTATATCAGTTTCAGGGTCCTAAATACATTACTCTGCGGAAATCATACTAAAAAGCTGCCTTTTTAAAGAATGTCATAATTTTTAAATTCTTATAAGAAAACTCTTTTAAGTTATCTTCAATCTGTTGAGAAATATTATGGAAATTACAAGAATTACTTATTGTCCTTGCCATGATACACTGTGCTAACAATGGCTCTTTTAATACTAATTATTGTGACAATTTTTTTTTCTGCATTGTAACTGCATAATTAATATTGTAAAGTGGCCATCTTAAAGGTAATAGCAAATATATTTGAGTATAACTAATAAGGTGTTAGAGTATATTAAAGATGAAAACAAGCACTCGCCACTCAGCAGTTAAGCTTGAAAAACTGGCAATTAAAAATGTTTAAAGAACTGGCCAAATGCAGGGTTTTTCGATTTGATATTTCCCCATTCCTTTTTTCCCTACTCCTACTTTCCGATATCTGAAAACATTAATTTTAAATAATAAAAATACGTTAATTTTAAATAATAAAAAGATGTTAATTTTAAATATATATAGGGGAGAGGGGGGGCACATGTGAACAATTTTTACATTTTCGACTATTTCTCAAAAATGTTATGAGCTATTGAACCAAAAATTGATTTATATGAATATTTAGAATTTGTTTGTTCTTTTGGTGAAACTTTTGGATGTATTTATCAAGAATTTCTAACTTATATCATCATTCTAAAAATTGTCTAAATTTGTTCACATGTGCCCCATTGGAGGGGTAGTTGTGAACATAGCTGGGGCACATGTGAACACATGCATAAATAAGACAAAAATAATTTTTTGTGAATAAAAGCTGGGATAAAAACTAATTAGATGCCCTCTTTTTAGTTGTGTGAATAAATCAATAAATGTTTCAACATAGATACAAGAAATTATTTGTAAAATTGTACACTAAAATGCCTAGGGGACACTTGGGAGACTTGATTTCTTTTTCAGTTTTTAATTTTTATTTTGGAAAAATCAAAATTTTTAAAAAATGTTTCCAGTTATTATTAAAGACTTGTGTGTCTTTCTTGTTGTAGTATTTTTTTTTATTTTGGAAAAACCATTTTTAAAATAAAAATAAATTGTTTTCCAAAAAATAAAAAAATGCTCAAGTCTCCCCAGTTGGGGGAGACTTAATCCCTTGCCAAGGGAGACTTGTTCCTTGAAACAGATGCATTGAAATGATTCAAATTAAGTAGTAGAAATCAAATTTATTGTTGACTAACATGTAAAAAAGGAGAGAAACACAATTAATGATCAAAAAACATTTTCAAAGCTTTAAAAATGAAATGTAAATATTAAAATTATTGCAGTTCGAAGAATTCTACCAAGCATGGTTGGTTTGGGTAGTTTTTTGACAATGTCATCATTGTCCACAACACTATTGTCAAGGTTTTCTGGATAAATAAATTGGTGGAAATTAAGTCCTCGTTTTCTTAGAAAATTGATTTCACATTCAGATGATAAAATCTTATTTCAAATTTTTCCTACGAAATGACTAATTTTCTTCTTTCCCAGAAATCACATAATGACAAAGTCATTTTCATCAATCGACAAATTTTCTGGATCTTCAATGATTTCATCAGAATGCTCATCAAGTGGATCTGAGTCGGTTGATCTGAGTGCATTTATCCCCAATGTGCTTGCTAACCATCATATGCAGCCACATATTAACTTTCTATCTCTGTCAACCATCTAAAATCAAGGCAATCATATTCTAACTAATACAGATAATATCTAAATATCACAATGAAAAGTAGGGGTTACTAAAATTTAACATTAATTTAGCTTAAATTTGGTTTGGGGACACTCGATCCTTAGGATCAAGTCTCCCCATAGAACAGGGATCAAGTGTTCCTAATGTGCATGTTTGGGTAAAAAAATTGCTAAATCAAAAATAAAGAAATTGTATTGGATTTAAATAACAACATTTAAGCATTAAGGAATATTAGCGTATTATATCAATAAAATTAAGTAATTTAGTTATATTTAGCAAAAAATATGAAACACAAACTATCTACTCAAAAAGAAGTTTGATTGTAAGAAAACAGAGATTCCTTTCTTACAAGAAAAATAAAAATGGCTGAATGAAATTATGTTGCTAGATCTGTTGATAAGGAATCACTTTATTAATGTTTCCAGTTTCAGAGACTTAATTGAATTTTTTCTCTGGTTTTAGACCTAGGGATCAACTCTCTCCTACTCCTTTTGAGTCATTTTTAATTGTATCTAACTTCCAGTAAATTAAAACTGTGAAGCAATCCCCAAAACATTGGATTTATAGCTCAATGTTTGACAAGAGTAATTAAATTTTAAACTAAAAAAAAAAAAATGCATTCACAGACTTAAAAATTATACTTGTGAACTGTTCACATCTGCCCCCATATGTTCTGTTCAGAAGTGCCCTATCTACCAACTTCAGACTAACTTATAAAAAAAAGATATTTTTAATTGAAATAAGGAAACAAAACTTTTTGTAGACTTACCTAATTAATGTCACTATAGAATGCAATGCCAATATTCTTCTTTAAAAATATGTCTTGAATCAATTTTTACTTTAATAATTGAGAAGACTTTTTTACTTCACACCTTCTAAAACAAACAAATTACAACTACCAGAAATCAAAATGGCCTATTGTTCTGAAAATTCAGACAAAAGATGGTACCAGTACTACCATCAATTAGTAATTTTTTGAATTTTTTTATTTCAAATTAACTGAGTGAAATATGTACTGTTCACATGTGCTACCCTCTGCCCTATATATTTTTTCATGTATGAAATAAGAAACACTTGCATTTCATTCATCTCAATGTTTTAAAAATCATACTTGATTTTATTATTATACAATATTTTCTTCAATGAAATGGTTTCACAAACAAAATGCTAAAAGAAAGTACTATTGACCGGTAATGTAGCCAAATTTTATTTATTTATTATTATTTATTTTTTTTTTTGAGGTGGGGGGGGGGGTGTTCTTGTGAATTTTTTTTAAAATAAAATAAAAATGATCATATAAATAAGTTGAAAAAATAAATAAAAATTCCTCTAATAATTTAATATTAATGTATTTAAAAATTAAATTTAATTAGAGTTTGTCAGAAAAAATGAAATATTTTGTTGATAAAAAAATGACCCCCCACAACCACCACCCTTCTCAACTTTCACTTTGTATGAGATATGTAATAACTTAGCAGCTTAGTAGCAAAAATTTAAAGATTGAAAATTAGTATCTCAAGTTAATTAAAAGCATTATCAATTAAAATATTTTTATTTAGTACATAAATTACTTGTTTACTGTAAACTCATTATATTTTTTAAAAATTAAATATTCAATGGCATAAATGTACTTACTGGCTTCTAAAGAAATTATTATCACTAACCCGTAACTGGCTACCAAAAAAAATCAACCTACTGCCAGTGGCTACTATGCAAAATTCCTTATACATAAAGTGACTTTGTAATATCGTGCAGGATTTTGTTAATCAGGTCCTGATCCCGAATGGGGAAATTCTGTGTGGAATTTTTCCCCTTAAAGTGCAGTTAATGATCGGTACTGTAAATTTTTTCTCAGGCATGTGTTTTTTATGAAATTTATTTAACAGAAATCTGGAAAAACACTTCTTCTGTTAGTTAAAAAAAAAATTAATCTTTAATTTCGACAATTGGTTGCCTAAATAAAAATCTAAATTTTGTCAGTCAGTCATACAAAAATTATTGCTAATTTTACTAGTCAGTCACATGAAATAATTGCAAATTTTGTGAATAGGTCACAGGAAAAAATTGTGAAATTCATGAAATGATCATGGGAGGGAAAAAGAAAAATTCTCTAATTTCATCAGATAATCATGCAAAAAAAATTATAAATTTCATCAAGCAAATGTTTTTAAACACCTCTCTCCTTACTTGATTCAGTAGATTCCCTCAAATCTGCAACCCTAAAATCCACAAATACCTAAAATCTGCACATCATCGCTGATGTAAACAATGAAATTCTCAGTTCAGATGTTGGAAAAAAATTACAGACTTTTTAATTTTTATATCATTCTATAGGTATTTTATTATGTAATTCTTTTTAATATGACTAACCTCATGTTTTTTTTTTTTTTTTTTTTTTTCAGGAAGAAAGTATAAATTAAATTTTTGAAAAAATTAAACATATTGCTGATATCACTGATAATTACAATCATTTTACAAAATAATATTTATTTATTAATCAAGCTTTTTTGGTTATTAAGTCTGGTTAGATCCGAAATAAAATTTAATTATTTTATGATTTTCACGTGAATTAGTAGGGTACATTTTTGAAGCAAGTTTCTTTGAAAAATTCAAGACAAATGTATCTTATCTTTATTATGCATATTTAATTATACATTATTACTTATTTAACCTTTACTTTTAATAATTTCATCATTTTTAAAATTATCTTAAATTTTGTTATTTTAGTTTATTAATTTACTGAACTATTTTAGCATTTTACTATATTGTTTTGTAAGCATTCATTAAAATTTTGATTGCATTATTACATTTAAATCACTGTTTAAAAATGTAAACAAAGAAAGTACCAGAAATCCGTAAAATCCTAAATTATGCACAACCTCTGTGTCCCAAGCTGTGTGGATTTGAGGGAGTGTACCGTATTCATAAGTCATTGAATAGAAGAAATTTATTTACAAAAAACCCGAGAAGAAGTATAATAAAAAAGAAAAGTGCCCAGCTAAACTGATGGCATTGAGCTCACAGGCTATTCACACTAATTGTATATCATACTCTTATTTTAAAGAATAATGCCCCTCAAAAAAATAAGTGAAGGGGAATTAGCCCTCGTTTCCCCCTTTATACTTAACCAGTGAACCTCCAAATCTAATCAGGGAAGCTCTTTATAATAATAAACCGGTATACCAAATTTGGAGCAAATCGAATAATCCTGCAAAAAAAACCCATTTATCTAAATTAAGGGGGTGGACAAGCCCCCCTTTATTCTTAACCAATGAATATCCAAAACGAATCAGGGAAGCTCCTTAACATAATAAACCGGTATACCAAATTTGGAGCAAAGCGAATAACTCTGCATGAAAAACCCGTTTATATAAATTAAGGGGGTGGACTAGCCCCCCTTCCCTCTTTATCCTTAACCAATGAACCCCCAAAACTAATCAGGGAAATTCCTTAGCATAATAAACCGGTATACCAAATTCGGAGCAAATCGAATCATTCTGCATAAAAAACCCATTTATCTGAATTAAAAGGGGTGGACTAACCCCCCTTTTCCCCCGTTATCCTTAACCAATGAATCCTCAAAACTAATCAGGGAAGTTCCTTAACATAATTAACCGGTCCAAATTCGGAGCAAATCGAATGATTCTGCATGAAAAACCCATTTATCTGAATTAAGGGGGTGGACTAACCCCCCTTTCCCCCCTTTATCCTTAACCAATGAACCCCCAAAACTAATCAAGGAAGTTCCTTAACATAATAAACCAGTATACCAAATACGGAGCAAATCGAATGATTCTGCATGAAAAACCCATTTATCTGAATTAAGGTGGGTGGACTAACCCCGTTTTCCCCCTTTATCCTTAACCAATGAACCTCCAAAACTAATCAGGGAAGTTCCTTAACATAATAAAACGGTATACCAAATTCGGAGCAAATCGAATCATTCTGCATGAAAAACCCATTTATCTGAATTAAGGAGGTGGACTAACCCCCCTTTTCCCCCTTTATCCTTAACCAATGAACCCCCAAAACTAATCAGGGAAGTTCCTTAACATAATAAACCGGTATACCAAATACGGAGCAAATCGAATGATTCTGCATGAAAAACCCATTTATCTGAATTAAGGTGGGTGGACTAACCCCGTTTTCCCCCTTTATCCTTAACCAATGAACCTCCAAAACTAATCAGGGAAGTTCCTTAACATAATAAACCGGTATACCAAATTCGGAGCAAATCGAATCATTCTGCATGAAAAACCCATTTATCTGAATTAAAAGGGGTGGACTAACCCCCCTTTTCCCCCTTTATCCTTAACCAATGAATCCTCAAAACTAATCAGGGAAGTTCCTTAACATAATAAACCGGTCCAAATTCGGAGCAAATCGAATGATTCTGCATGAAAAACCCATTTATCTGAATTAAGGGGGTGGACTAACCCCCCTTTATCCTTAACCAATGAACCCCCAAAACTAATCAAGGAAGTTCCTTAACATAATAAACCAGTATACCAAATACGGAGCAAATCGAATGATTCTGCATGAAAAACCCATTTATCTGAATTAAAGTGGGTGGACTAACCCCCCTTTATCCTTAACCAATGAACCCCCAAAACTAATCAAGGAAGTTCCTTAACATAATAAACCAGTATACCAAATACAGAGCAAATCGAATGATTCTGCATGAAAAACCCATTTATCTGAATTAAGGTGGGTGGACTAACCCCGTTTTCCCCCTTTATCCTTAACCAATGAACCTCCAAAACTAATCAGGGAAGTTCCTTAACATAATAAACCGGTATACCAAATTCGGAGCAAATCGAATCATTCTGCATGAAAAACCCATTTATCTGAATTAAGGAGGTGGACTAACCCCCCTTTTCCCCCTTTATCCTTAACCAATGAACTCCCAAAACTAATCAGGGAAGTTCCTTAACATAATAAACCGGTATACCAAATTCGGAGCAAATCGAATGATTCTGCATGAAAAACCCATTTATCTGAATTAAGGGGGTGGACTAACCCCGTTTTTCCCCCTTTATCCTTAACCAATGAACTTCCAAAACTAATCAGGGAAGCGCCTTATCACAATGAACCTAGAAAAAAATTTTGAAGCAAATCAGATGTTTCTATCAAGAGTTATCGCGTTACGTACGTACGTACATACATACAGAACGGGCGGGCGGGCACATTAGCTCTCAGGCTTTGATAGCCTGTGAGCTAAAAACCAACTACTTCATTATTGCAATTTCATTAGAAGTTAGTAAAACAAAACAAAGTGGAAGTTGTAAATATCCCCGTCCTGGTTTTACAATTACAGTTATAATTATGGAAAAATAACTGAACACTGCAGTTAAATATACAGTATTAACTTATTTCTATTTTTATGAATATTAATGTATTAATGTTAATATTTTTTTGTGTAACTTTAATATAATATGCACTCAAATGTGCAGTTTCATATGATGTCACAAATCGATCATTGAAGGTTAAACAACCATTAAACGACAGTTATGATTAGCATATCTGAGAGAATAATTGGTGTGGCTGGAGATTAACCGGGCAGTTGTGATTGGTGGATGAAAAGGTCATCAACTGATTGCAACTTCCCTACACTTTATGTTATCTATACCAATAATAGAAACTCTTGCTCTGTGTGTGTGCAATGGCCTGTGAAAACTACTGCACATAGAAATCTGAAAATGTAGATAACAATAATCCAAGACAGGACATACATCTGAGGTTCAGATTTTAAATTTTTTTAAAGGCTGGAACTCAATTAAGTTTTTATGCACTTTATTGTTAATAACATGTCTCCTTTATATCAGATCTTCTTCGTTTTTCTGGTAAATTCTCTATTCAGTTTCTACCTCATTCTTAAATTCCAGTTAAGACTCTGGTAGCCCTGGGGCCTGGTACAAGGCCTCTTGAAGTTTTTTGAGCTCTAAATTGTTAATAAATTGCTTCTTTTTAATCCAATCTTCATTTTTATGAACCCTTTTCCATTTACTTATTCTCCCGTTACTACATTCCAGTTAAGATCCTGGTCCTATCGACGGTGTCACAGCGACCGGTTCAGTGCTTCTTGAAGGTTTTGTGTGCCATGCATTTTTTAACTCCTTATTTTTTTAACCTTCTTGGTGCATAATTTTAAATTGGAGTCTAGGACTCTTCTCCCCGGGCCAACACCCTCATATTTTTATTGGGGGGTACTACGGCTCTTTTTCAAGCATTTACCCAAGTTTTTGCACATTTCTTTAAAATATTATTCTATTGAAAAATTCATACCCTATGCTTAATTTTAACTAATTGAAGATCTAAAAGGCTAAATACTAAAACCTTTTAACATGTTTTCATGTTAGGGTCCTCAACTATCAGTTGTCCCCTTTAAGTCCCCTATTATAGCTCCCGGAACAATGGTCAGATTCACTTGCTTTTTTTTTTTCTAACAACTTCTTAAGTTCGCCAGCCATTGCAGGAATGAAAAAAGAAAATTTCAGGCTTTAGCTACAATCAATTTTGAATATTAATTGCCTTCTTGGGGCCCTTGGTGCAGCTTTAAAAATGATATGAACTGCTTGGAATTTTCTTTAACATAGCTTTAGCATCCTCAGATTACTTCAGAAACTATTAAAAAGTATCTTTATACCCAGCTAGATGCTACTTAAGTCCCTGGCCCCTTGGGGCACGCCCCCTTGGATACAAGTCCCCTTGAAGTTTTTGATCCATAAATTGTTAATAAATTGCCCTTTCTTAATCAGATCTTTATTTTTAGAACCCTTTTTCCATTTAGTTATTCTCCTGTTTCTATATTCCAGTTAAAATCCTGGGCACCTTATGTTTCTGTAAAGTGCGATCCAGGGTCTCTTGAACTTTTTATGCAGTATGCATTTTTCACCCGCTAATTTTCTCCTATTCTCAATGTAAAATTTTAAAGTTGAGTCCTGGTCTCCTGTCCTCGGACCAACACCTTCTTATATTTACTGGGTCCTAGGGTCCTGTTTTAAGCCTTTCCCTCCATTTTTTGTGCATTTCTTTAAAATTTTATTCAAATGATTAATTCATACCCTATGCTTATTTTTGACTAAATGAAGGTCTAAAGCTCTCAGAACTTAGACCTTTTAACAAATTTTCATGTTAAGGCCCTGCGCTTAACTATCACATGGCCCTCTTTGGGGCTTTTGTTATTGCTCCCTTAAAAATGGTTCGATTCACTAGCTTTTTTTTCTAACAGCTTCTTAAATCATCCTGCTACTAACTAAATGGCAAAAAAAATTCTCAGACTGCAGCTACCATCAATTTTGAATGTTAATCTCCTTTTCGGTGCTTTCGTTGCAGCTTCTTTAAAAACGATCCGATTCTATTAAAATTTTCTTTAACATAGTTTTAGCATCCTCCAGCTACTTTAAAACTATTAAAAAATTTTCTTGTACCTAACTACATTTCAGTTAAGACCCTGAGCTCTACAGCCCGGTCTTTCTTTATACCTCAACTACCACATTTTTTGAACATTAATCTTCTTTTTCAGTATCAATTTACATTTATTCACTAATGCTATAAATTAAAAATCACGTTACTTTAAAGATAACTTTAGATAAGGGATTTCATTCATTTATTAAATATCGTGTTAATGTTGAAAGTAATTCATGAAATTTACAAGGGGAGGGGGCACCTTCCGCCTCTTGGGGGTGCATTCTTTTTTTGGGTTGTAAGGGCCCAATTTCAATGAGATTTGGTTCATTCAACTTAGATTACAGTTCAGCTACTTTTTGTATTATGAAATTTTATCTTAGACTTCAGTTACTAATATTAATGGTGCATTCTTTTTTCGGATTCTATGGGCTTGATTATTACGAGGTTTAACTCACTCAACTTGATTTTTCGACTGTCAGTTGCACGTACAGAGCCTTCCGGTGCATGCTGCTTTAGTTAGGGAGACCCAGGTTACAAGTTTGTTCAGAAAGAGGTTTGTTGGGAACACGCTATATGCTGCAATGGGCCTCTGAAATTAGGTTCATTTAAAAGAATTTCAAAAGATAAGAAACTTGAATTTTGTTTAAAGTTATTATAATGGTTGCCAGGTGGGTCTGCTAGTCTAAAATATAATTATGATTTTGAATAGAGTTTTAACCGCCTTTTGAGTGATTAAAACCAATTTTGACCTGTGTTAAACAGTTAAAAACCAGTTTTGACTGGTCAAAATTAAAACCCTGGCTTGCAGACTGTAAGATAATAACAAAAAATGAATAAAGTGAATGCATGCTCAGATTTTTTATACATTAGAGAATTTACAGAACTCAATGATATTAAAATATTAAGGAATTTTTAATATTTTTGTCTTGAATAAATATTTCTTTGCTAAAATCTTATTTTTCTACAAATATGTAAGATGTCTTATGTATTTTTTTATATGTACATAGAGTATAAATTTATAAAAACATCTTAATAAAATTCATAACAAGTCGTAAACTGAAGCTTCTATTGAAATATTAATAAAAATTAAATGCAATATCAGGTTTTCAACTAATTTTTAAAAAAATTGTACTGGGAAAAAATAAATAAACTGATTTAAAGTTTTTGAAATATATATAGAAGGATTTATTACATTGGGATGTGAACGGGGATAAAAATTAAATTTCTTTATAATGCTGAAATTATATTTAAAAAATCTAAAGGAGTGATTTTTGACTGTGTAATAATATTTGTATGACATAAAATAGCTTTGAATTAATACAATGACTCAAATTTGTTTTCAATTTTAAAAAATGGCAATAAAAGAATTTCTTTCAAATATGATGCTTTTTTTATGCTATTGTTTTGAATTTTTCTTACATCTTTGATACTAATATACAAGTTTTGTATTCATATTTTTCTATTTATTGCAGGTATATATATCATCTCCTTATGTGAGTTTGAGATGAAAACTTCATTGTTGACTGCACATAAATAGACTAAGGTTCAAAAGTGAAGAAAAACTGATCATAGGCAAAATTAAACAAATTGCTTTTCATCCAAAGAGATGAAAAGTAGACTATTTATCGTCTCAATTTTTTTTATGTGCATCTTTATGTTTTTTTTTATTTATTTTAGAAAATTGATCCACATAAATATACTGAAGGTAATTATTTATAATAACCCTATAATATACAATTTGTAGAGACTCTCAATAAAAATACATGTTCACTACTTGCAAAATTTGCAAGCATGACCTCAGAACGATACCTTATATGTAAATGATGTTTGTGATTTCAAAGAACAATATTTTGCATGCATACAGTCAAATATTTTTTCTGAAGAGAAGTTTACAGAAGCATATTTCCTTTCTTGCGAGAGTGGCTCCTTGTTTGTGAAGTTTATATAACAGGTTTTTTTCTTCCAAAATAACGTATGAAAACTTTTTAATAAATAATTAATAGATATTAATTAAATTATATTAAAATATATAATGAATTTAATTAGATAAATATTAATTAAAATTATTTGTATGTAAGGTATCTGTAAAAAAAATTACAAAGTGCATCTTAAATACAAACCTTTCCATGGATATCGACAATATTTTTGTGTCTGAGGTGTGCAAGAAAGAATTGCCTTCAAAGAGAAAAAAATTAAGTCATCATATTCTTGTGCATACAAAAGAAAAGAACTTTGTTTGTTACATATGCAAGAAAGGATTTTCTGTAAAAAGTAAATTAAACACACATTTACGAACTCATACAAAAGAGAAGCCTTTTATGTGTGAGGTGTGCAACAGAGGATTTTCACAAAAGTCTACTTTAAATAATCATTTGCGTACGCATACAAATGAGAAGCCTTTTGTGTGTGAGGTGTGCAACAAAGGATTTTCTGCTTTCAAGAATTTAAAACGTCATTTGCGAACACATACAAAAGAAAAGCCTTATGTATGTGAGATGTGCAACAAAGGATTTTCTCATTCGAATAGTTTAAAACGTCATTTGCGAACACATACAAAAGAAAAGCCTTTTGTTTGTGAGGTGTGCAACAAAGTATTTTCTCATTCGAATAGTTTAAAATATCATTTGCATACACATACAAATGAGAAGCCTTTTGTGTGTGAGGTGTGCAACAAAAGATTTTCTGCTTACAATAATTTAAAATGTCATTTGCTAACACATACAAAAGAGAAGCCTTTTGTTTGTGAGGTGTGCAACAGAGGATTCTCTCTAAGGGATACTTTAAAATGTCATTTGCATACACATACAAAAGAGAAGCCCTTCGTTTGTGAGGTGTGCAAGAGGTTATTTTCTTCTAGGAATTATTTTAATAATCACATGCTGTATCATACAAGGCCTTTTGTTTGTGAAGTTTGTAACAGACAATTTTGTCATAAGAGTTATTTAGATAATCACCTTTGCATGCATGCAAAATAATAGTGTTTTTTTGTGCAATGTGCAGCAAAACATTTATGTCACAGAGGCAGTTCATGATGTCACATTCTTTCATGGAATATGAAATACACTTCCTTTGTATGTTTTGTGCAGACTTTTTTTATGTAAATAAGTTTGAAGCTCTCTTTTTTTTAATGAGGAATGCAGCCAATGTTTTCTCCCAAAAATCAAATTTACAGTTCCTTCTGCTGGCAAAATGAAATGGTTTTGCGTATTAAATGTAAAACAAAATATTTTTGAACAATTTTGCTTTCATTTCAAGTAAAATCTTTTCATGTATGATGTATATATATACTATACTTGGTAAATAATGACTTTGCTACATTTTATTGTGTCAAAGATCATGTGACATCTTGAAATTTCCCTCGATTGATTGTTTTTCTATTTTCGTACGGCAACCAAGTTGTCCCCATGTGAAAAAATCACTACAAAATGCAAGAAATCCTAAATATTTTTTGCATACTCTGAATATTTTGTGTATTAAAAATCAGGGTTGGTAAAAAACCCGTTTTTTTTCTTTTTTTTTGGTTTAAACCGGTTTTTTAAAAATATATTTTCCTATTACATATACATGCATATTTATGTATAAATATAAACACTGTTGGATATGTATATGTAATATAACTTTATTCAAAAATAATTTAAATTAAATAATTAAAGTAATTATGTAGAAAATTGAAATAATTTAAGCATTTTTTAGTAAAAGCTATGTCTTATGTTCCATGAATAAAATGCTCTACATATTGAAACGTTGATGCCTGGAAAATCTTAATAAATAATCTTTTGATTACTATAGTACTATAAATAAATATATGGTGTAGTTTCATAAATACAATATACTATCCCATGACTACTCAAAATAATTTCTTTGAAATATTTGCAATCTGAGATATCTGATTTTTCTGTTAGAACACTACATGAACAATTATTATTTTTTATTGAAAGTAAAGCTTTTTATAAAGAATTCCTGGAATGATTTGAACTTAGCAGTAGAGTCTTTGCACGTTTCAAGAAGTATTGTAGATTGTGATTTGACACTTCTCAGAAACTGCCAGATTTATAAAAGTCGTCATCCATTAAAACCTTTAAATAGCCACCAGACTTAATACACAGGCTTTTATTCTAAGCTATGTATAAAGCTATACGTATTACTTTTAAATGTCTAAACTAAAAATTAATAATATGCCTTTTTAGGCATTTTTCTATTATGTCTCAAGTGAACCTTATCTCGATTTTCTCCCATTTTTTTGTCAGATCTAAATAGTGGATTCGATTATGCAATAGATGATTTACATATATCTTATCGCATATTTTAGCTAAAAGTAAACAGGTGCTTCGCTAGCACCCAATTTTTCAATGTCCTCTTATTCGACTTCATATTTTGAGTTTCTTTTTTATTCTTAAGGCTATTCTCAAATCCGAAAGGGCAACTTTATGACATAAGTTTTAAGTTATTTTTGTTCAGAAATGCATGAAACTAGCAAATGCTGTTGTTCAGATTTATTTCACTTCCATTAGACTAATAATAAGCTAGAAGTAGCTCGGAGTCGATCGGTAGCTTCATCGCCCCGAGCCCAACCCTTCCCGCTTTTTGGTGTCTTTAATTTGTGTAATTTCCCTTTTAAATTTGTCCGGTTTCAATTTTTGATTTTTTTTTTTTTCAATCTGGCTTTTGCTAGAGAGTCTTTCATTCGGGACGTGGCTGGGCATCTAAGAATCTTGCTTCCGCAAAAGAGTCGGACTAGAGTAGAAGAATAAAGGGCTGCGGACAAAGATGGGCCGCTTGCCGCGGCGGTTGACCCCCCCCCCCCTCCCGCCCACCTCCAACCACCGCCGAGACTAATAATAAGCTAGAAGTAGCTCGGAGTCGTTCGGTAGCTTCATCGCCCCGAGCCCAACCCTTCCCGCTTTTCGGTATCTTTAATTTGTGTAATTTCCCTTTTAAATTTGTCCAATTTCAATTTTTGATTTTTTTTTTCTTTTCAATCTGGCTTTTGCTAGAGAGTCTTTCATTCGGGACGTGGCTGGGCATCTAAGAATCTTGCTTCCGCAAAAGAGTCGGACTAGAGTAGAAGAATAAAGGGCTGCGGACGAAGATGGGCCGCTCGCCATGGCGGTTGACCCCCCCGCCCACCCCCAAGACTAATAATAAGCTAGAAGTAGCTCGGAGTCGTTCGGTAGCTTCATCGCCCCGAGTCCAACCCTTCCCGCTTTTTGGTGTCTTTAATTTGTGTAATTTCCCTTTTAAATTTGTCCGGTTTCAATTTTTGATTTTTTTTTTTCAATCTGGCTTTCGCTAGAGAGTCTTTCATTCGGGACGTGGCTGGGCACCTAAGAATCTTGCTTCCACAAAAGAGTCGGACTAGACTAGAAGAATAAAGGGCTGCGGACGAAGATGGGCCGCTCGCCGCGGCGGTTGACCCCCCCACCGAGACTAATAATAAGCTAGAAGTATCTCAGAGTCGTTCGGTAGCTTCATCGCCCCGAGCCCAACCCTTCCCGCTTTTCAGTGTCTTTAATTTGTGTAATTTCCCTTTTAAATTTGTCCGGTTTCAATTTTTGATTTTTGATTTTTTTAATCTGGCTTTCGCTAGAGAGTCTTTCATGCTGGGCACATAAGAATCTTGCTTCCGCAAAAGAGTCGGACTAGAGTAGAAGAATAAAGGGCTGCGGACGAAGATGGGCCGCTCACCGTGGCGGTTGACCCCCCGCCCACCCCCGAGACTAATAATAAGCTAGAAGTAGCTTAGAGTCGTTCGGTAGCTTCATCGCCCCGAGCCCAACCCTTCCCGCTTTTTGGTGTCTTTAATTTGTTTAATTTCCCTTTTAAATTTGTCCGGTTTCAATTTTTGATTTTTTTTTTCAATCTGGCTTTTGCTAGAGAGTCTTTCATTCGGGACGTGGCTGGGCACCTAAGAATCTTGCTTCCGCAAAAGAGTCGGACTAGAGTAGAAGAATAAAGGGCTGCGGACGAAGATGGGCCGCTCGCCATGGCGGTTGACCCCCCCGCCCACCCCCAAGACTAATAATAAGCTAGAAGTAGCTCGGAGTCGTTCGGTAGCTTCATCGCCCCGAGCCCAACCCTTCCCGCTTTTCAGTGTCTTTAATTTGTGTAATTTCCCTTTTAAATTTGTCCGGTTTCAATTTTTGATTTTTTTTTTTTTTTTTCAATCTGGCTTTTGCTAGAGAGTCTTTCATTCGGGACGTGGCTGGGCACCTAAGAATCTTGCTTCCACAAAAGAATCGGACTAGAGTAGAAGAATAAAGGGCTGCGGACAAAGATGGGCCGCTTGCCGCGGCGGTTGACCCCCCCCCCTCCCGCCCACCTCCAACCACCGCCGAGACTAATAATAAGCTAGAAGTAGCTCGGAGTCGTTCGGTAGCTTCATCGCCCCGAGCCCAACCCTTCCCGCTTTTCGGTATCTTTAATTTGTGTAATTTCCCTTTTAAATTTGTCCGGTTTCAATTTTTGATTTTTTTTTTCTTTTCAATCTGGCTTTTGCTAGAGAGTCTTTCATTCGGGACGTGGCTGGGCATCTAAGAATCTTGCTTCCGCAAAAGAGTCGGACTAGAGTAGAAGAATAAAGGGCTGCGGACGAAGATGGGCCGCTCGCCATGGCGGTTGACCCCCCCGCCCACCCCCAAGACTAATAATAAGCTAGAAGTAGCTCGGAGTCGTTCGGTAGCTTCATCGCCCCGAGCCCAACCCTTCCCGCTTTTCAGTGTCTTTAATATGTGTAATTTCCCTTTTAAATTTGTCCGGTTTCAATTTTTGATTTTTTTTTTTCAATCTGGCTTTCGCTAGAGAGTCTTTCATTCGGGACGTGGCTGGGCACCTAAGAATCTTGCTTCCACAAAAGAGTCGGACTAGAGTAGAAGAATAAAGGGCTGCGGACGAAGATGGGCCGCTCGCCGCGGCGGTTGACCCCCCCACCGAGACTAATAATAAGCTAGAAGTATCTCAGAGTCGTTCGGTAGCTTCATCGCCCCGAGCCCAACCCTTCCCGCTTTTCAGTGTCTTTAATTTGTGTAATTTCCCTTTTAAATTTGTCCGGTTTCAATTTTTGATTTTTTTTTTTTCAATCTGGCTTTCGCTAGAGAGTCTTTCATTCGGGACGTGGCTGGGCACCTAAGAATCTTGCTTCCACAAAAGAGTCGGACTAGAGTAAAAGAATAAAGGGCTGCGGACGAAGATGGGCCGCTCGCCGCGGCGGTTGACCCCCCCACCGAGACTAATAATAAGCTAGAAGTATCTCAGAGTCGTTCGGTAGCTTCATCGCCCCGAGCCCAACCCTTCCCGCTTTTCAGTGTCTTTAATTTGTGTAATTTCCCTTTTAAATTTGTCCGGTTTCAATTTTTGATTTTTTTTTTTTCAATCTGGCTTTCGCTAGAGAGTCTTTCATTCGGGACGTGGCTGGGCACCTAAGAATCTTGCTTCCACAAAAGAGTCGGACTAGAGTAAAAGAATAGAGGGCTGCGGACGAAGATGGGCCGCTCGCCGCGGCGGTTGACCCCCCCACCGAGACTAATAATAAGCTAGAAGTATCTCAGAGTCGTTCGGTAGCTTCATCGCCCCGAGCCCAACCCTTCCCGCTTTTCAGTGTCTTTAATTTTGTGTAATTTCCCTTTTAAATTTGTCCGGTTTCAATTTTTGATTTTTTTTTTTCAATCTGGCTTTCGCTAGAGAGTCTTTCATTCGGGACGTGGCTGGGCACCTAAGAATCTTGCTTCCACAAAAGAGTCGGACTAGAGTAAAAGAATAAAGGGCTGCGGACGAAGATGGGCCGCTCGCCGCGGCGGTTGACCCCCCCACCGAGACTAATAATAAGCTAGAAGTATCTCAGAGTCGTTCGGTAGCTTCATCGCCCCGAGCCCAACCCTTCCCGCTTTTCAGTGTCTTTAATTTGTGTAATTTCCCTTTTAAATTTGTCCGGTTTCAATTTTTGATTTTTGATTTTTTTAATCTGGCTTTCGCTAGAGAGTCTTTCATGCTGGGCACATAAGAATCTTGCTTCCGCAAAAGAGTCGGACTAGAGTAGAAGAATAAAGGGCTGCGGACGAAGATGGGCCGCTCACCGTGGCGGTTGACCCCCCGCCCACCCCCGAGACTAATAATAAGCTAGAAGTAGCTTAGAGTCGTTCGGTAGCTTCATCGCCCCGAGCCCAACCCTTCCCGCTTTTTGGTGTCTTTAATTTGTTTAATTTCCCTTTTAAATTTGTCCGGTTTCAATTTTTGATTTTTTTTTTCAATCTGGCTTTTGCTAGAGAGTCTTTCATTCGGGACGTGGCTGGGCACCTAAGAATCTTGCTTCCGCAAAAGAGTCGGACTAGAGTAGAAGAATAAAGGGCTGCGGACGAAGATGGGCCGCTCGCCATGGCGGTTGACCCCCCCCGCCCACCCCCAAGACTAATAATAAGCTAGAAGTAGCTCGGAGTCGTTCGGTAGCTTCATCGCCCCGAGCCCAACCCTTCCCGCTTTTCAGTGTCTTTAATTTGTGTAATTTCCCTTTTAAATTTGTCCGGTTTCAATTTTTGATTTTTTTTTTTTTTTCAATCTGGCTTTTGCTAGAGAGTCTTTCATTCGGGACGTGGCTGGGCACCTAAGAATCTTGCTTCCACAAAAGAATCGGACTAGAGTAGAAGAATAAAGGGCTGCGGACAAAGATGGGCCGCTTGCCGCGGCGGTTGACCCCCCCCCCCCTCCCGCCCACCTCCAACCACCGCCGAGACTAATAATAAGCTAGAAGTAGCTCGGAGTCGTTCGGTAGCTTCATCGCCCCGAGACCAACCCTTCCCGCTTTTCGGTATCTTTAATTTGTGTAATTTCCCTTTTAAATTTGTCCAATTTCAATTTTTGATTTTTTTTTTCTTTTCAATCTGGCTTTTGCTAGAGAGTCTTTCATTCGGGACGTGGCTGGGCATCTAAGAATCTTGCTTCCGCAAAAGAGTCGGACTAGAGTAGAAGAATAAAGGGCTGCGGACGAAGATGGGCCGCTCGCCATGGCGGTTGACCCCCCCGCCCACCCCCAAGACTAATAATAAGCTAGAAGTAGCTCGGAGTCGTTCGGTAGCTTCATCGCCCCGAGCCCAACCCTTCCCGCTTTTCAGTGTCTTTAATTTGTGTAATTTCCCTTTTAAATTTGTCCGGTTTCAATTTTTGATTTTTTTTTTTTCAATCTGGCTTTCGCTAGAGAGTCTTTCATTCGGGACGTGGCTGGGCACCTAAGAATCTTGCTTCCACAAAAGAGTCGGACTAGAGTAGAAGAATAAAGGGCTGCGGACGAAGATGGGCCGCTCGCCGCGGCGGTTGACCCCCCCACCGAGACTAATAATAAGCTAGAAGTATCTCAGAGTCGTTCGGTAGCTTCATCGCCCCGAGCCCAACCCTTCCCGCTTTTCAGTGTCTTTAATTTGTGTAATTTCCCTTTTAAATTTGTCCGGTTTCAATTTTTGATTTTTGATTTTTTTAATCTGGCTTTCGCTAGAGAGTCTTTCATGCTGGGCACATAAGAATCTTGCTTCCGCAAAAGAGTCGGACTAGAGTAGAAGAATAAAGGGCTGCGGACGAAGATGGGCCGCTCACCGTGGCGGTTGACCCCCCGCCCACCCCCGAGACTAATAATAAGCTAGAAGTAGCTCGGAGTCGTTCGGTAGCTTCATCGCCCCGAGTCCAACCCTTCCCGCTTTTTGGTGTCTTTAATTTGTGTAATTTCCCTTTTAAATTTGTCCGGTTTCAATTTTTGATTTTTTTTTTTCAATCTGGCTTTCGCTAGAGAGTCTTTCATTCGGGACGTGGCTGGGCACCTAAGAATCTTGCTTCCACAAAAGAGTCGGACTAGAGTAGAAGAATAAAGGGCTGCGGACGAAGATGGGCCGCTCGCCGCGGCGGTTGACCCCCCCACCGAGACTAATAATAAGCTAGAAGTATCTCAGAGTCGTTCGGTAGCTTCATCGCCCCGAGCCCAACCCTTCCCGCTTTTCAGTGTCTTTAATTTGTGTAATTTCCCTTTTAAATTTGTCCGGTTTCAATTTTTGATTTTTTTTTTCTTTTCAATCTGGCTTTTGCTAGAGAGTCTTTCATTCGGGACGTGGCTGGGCACCTAAGAATCTTGCTTCCACAAAAGAGTCGGACTAGAGTAGAAGAATAAAGGGCTGCGGACGAAGATGGGCCGCTCGCCGCGGCGGTTGACCCCCCCACCGAGACTAATAATAAGCTAGAAGTATCTCAGAGTCGTTCGGTAGCTTCATCGCCCCGAGTCCAACCCTTCCCGCTTTTTGGTGTCTTTAATTTGTGTAATTTCCCTTTTAAATTTGTCCGGTTTCAATTTTTGATTTTTTTTTTCAATCTGGCTTTTGCTAGAGAGTCTTTCATTCGGGACGTTGCTGGGCACCTAAGAATCTTGCTTCCACAAAAGAGTCGGACTAGAGTAAAAGAATAAAGGGCTGCGGACGAAGATGGGCCGCTCGCCGCGGCGGTTGACCCCCCCACCGAGACTAATAATAAGCTAGAAGTATCTCAGAGTCGTTCGGTAGCTTCATCGCCCCGAGCCCAACCCTTCCCGCTTTTCAGTGTCTTTAATTTGTGTAATTTCCCTTTTAAATTTGTCCGGTTTCAATTTTTGATTTTTGATTTTTTTAATCTGGCTTTCGCTAGAGAGTCTTTCATGCTGGGCACATAAGAATCTTGCTTCCGCAAAAGAGTCGGACTAGAGTAGAAGAATAAAGGGCTGCGGACGAAGATGGGCCGCTCACCGTGGCGGTTGACCCCCCGCCCACCCCCGAGACTAATAATAAGCTAGAAGTAGCTTAGAGTCGTTCGGTAGCTTCATCGCCCCGAGCCCAACCCTTCCCGCTTTTTGGTGTCTTTAATTTGTTTAATTTCCCTTTTAAATTTGTCCGGTTTCAATTTTTGATTTTTTTTTTCAATCTGGCTTTTGCTAGAGAGTCTTTCATTCGGGACGTGGCTGGGCACCTAAGAATCTTGCTTCCGCAAAAGAGTCGGACTAGAGTAGAAGAATAAAGGGCTGCGGACGAAGATGGGCCGCTCGCCATGGCGGTTGACCCCCCCGCCCACCCCCAAGACTAATAATAAGCTAGAAGTAGCTCGGAGTCGTTCGGTAGCTTCATCGCCCCGAGCCCAACCCTTCCCGCTTTTCAGTGTCTTTAATTTGTGTAATTTCCCTTTTAAATTTGTCCGGTTTCAATTTTTGATTTTTTTTTTTTTTTCAATCTGGCTTTTGCTAGAGAGTCTTTCATTCGGGACGTGGCTGGGCACCTAAGAATCTTGCTTCCACAAAAGAGTCGGACTAGAGTAGAAGAATAAAGGGCTGCGGACGAAGATGGGCCGCTCGCCGCGGCGGTTGACCCCCCCGCCGAGACTAATAATAAGCTAGAAGTAGCTCAGAGTCGTTCGGTAGCTTCATCGCCCCGAGCCCAACCCTTCCCACTTTTCAGTGTCTTTAATTTGTGTTATTTCCCTTTTAAATTTGTCCGGTTTCAATTTTTGATTTTTGATTTTTTTAATCTGGCTTTCGCTAGAGAGTCTTTCATGCTGGGCACATAAGAATCTTGCTTCCGCAAAAGAGTCGGACTAGAGTAGAAGAATAAAGGGCTGCGGACGAAGATGGGCCGCTCGCCATGGCGGTTGACCCCCCCGCCCACCCCCGAGACTAATAATAAGCTAGAAGTAGCTCGGAGTCGTTCGGTAGCTTCATCGCCCCGAGCCCAACCCTTCCCGCTTTTCAGTGTCTTTAATTTGTGTAATTTCCCTTTTAAATTTGTCCGGTTTCAATTTTTGATTTTTGATTTTTTTAATCTGGCTTTCGCTAGAGAGTCTTTCATGCTGGGCACATAAGAATCTTGCTTCCGCAAAAGAGTCGGACTAGAGTAGAAGAATAAAGGGCTGCGGACGAAGATGGGCCGCTCGCCATGGCGGTTGACCCCCCCGCCCACCCCCGAGACTAATAATAAGCTAGAAGTAGCTCGGAGTCGTTCGGTAGCTTCATCGCCCCGAGCCCAACCCTTCCCGCTTTTCAGTGTCTTTAATTTGTGTAATTTCCCTTTTAAATTTGTCCGGTTTCAATTTTTGATTTTTTTTTTTTTTCAATCTGGCTTTTGCTAGAGAGTCTTTCATTCGGGACGTGGCTGGGCACCTAAGAATCTTGCTTCCACAAAAGAGTCGGACTAGAGTAGAAGAATAAAGGGCTGCGGACGAAGATGGGCCGCTCGCCGCGGCGGTTGACCCCCCCGCCGAGACTAATAATAAGCTAGAAGTAGCTCAGAGTCGTTCGGTAGCTTCATCGCCCCGAGCCCAACCCTTCCCACTTTTCAGTGTCTTTAATTTGTGTTATTTCCCTTTTAAATTTGTCCGGTTTCAATTTTTGATTTTTGATTTTTTTAATCTGGCTTTCGCTAGAGAGTCTTTCATGCTGGGCACATAAGAATCTTGCTTCCGCAAAAGAGTCGGACTAGAGTAGAAGAATAAAGGGCTGCGGACGAAGATGGGCCGCTCACCGTGGCGGTTGACCCCCCGCCCACCCTCAACCACCGCCGAGACTAATAATAAGCTAGAAGTAGCTCGGAGTCGTTCGGTAGCTTCATCGCCCCGAGCCCAACCCTTCCCGCTTTTCGGTGTCTTTATTTTGTGTAATTTCCCTTTTAAATTTGTCCAGTTTCAATTTTTGATGTCAGTTGGCCAAACACTTTTAAGTATTTGCTCGAATTTTCAAAATAATTAATTTATGAAAACCAACATGTAAAGTATTACTAGTTGTAAAAATACATGATTGACCAATGCTCATTTGATGCTATTTTAATATGCTTCAGTGATAAGTGACCATTTATAAAAGAAGATACTTTACTATTTGTAATTAAAATTTAACATGGGCAAATTACGGTGTAAAAATAAGAGTTTTTTGCCATTATCTGGTTGTAATATGTTTCTGTTCTGTTCATAAAATAATAGCTACAGAAAATAAGTGTGCTAGAAATACTGCTGGCGGGTGTGGATAAGTACTTTCTTACAATTTACTTTTACTTAGAAGTTGTTTATTGTTATTTAACACATACATCTGATTTGTGTGCTTGACATCTTGGTCCGCTTATAAGTCATCGTCAATATACAGGGACGAGATAGCATAATGAAATTTACCACACAGAGAAATTACATCCGGGAGCTCCACAAAGAGTGTGCAATGGAGCCAGTGAGAGTCGAACTCGCAGACCTCTGCCGCTCTCAATGCTTGGCGGCTGGCAGCGCGGTGTCCTAACCGCTCGGCCACCGAGGCCCCTACTTAGAAGTAGAATAGGCTATGTGATGAGTTTCAATATTATGTAACTTTGATGTATCTAACAGTTGCATGGCAAGCTGGTATTAAATCGATTTAGCAGGATTCGATTTAAGCAAACATTGCAAGCCTCAATACTTTCCGATTTAAGAAAATCATGGCAAGCTGGTGTTAAATCGATTTAGCAGGATCTGATTTAAGCAAACATTGAGCCTCACAACGTTCTCCGATTTAAGAAAAAGGTGATTTAAGAAAATGACGATTTAAGTACAAATTGATATTTATTTATTTATTTTGTAAACGGGATTCAGAGTTTATGACATTGGAATGCTTTTTAGAAATTAAGAACTTAAATGGTTGGAAGTTGAAAAGAAAAATAAAGTTTTCTTATTAAAATCCAAATTCATTGAATTTCAGTTTGTATGCTAATACAATCTTTTAATGAAAAATTAGGTTTTCACATATTTGGGTGATATTTTAATATGCATTTTTTATTTTCTATTGTTCTGTAATTAATTAAAATATTTTAAAGTAGAATCCTGCATTATTTCAAGATGTTTTCCTGAAAATGATTCAGTATTTACTCGTATATAATTGAAAAAAAAAATAAAGTTTTATATTTAAAATCCAAATTGATCGACTTTCAATTTATATTTTTATGCATTCTTATGATGAAAGATTCATTTTTTACACGTGTTAGTAATATTTTAACATATATTTTTTATTTTCTATAATTTTGTAATTAATGAAACTATTTTAAAGTAGAGTCCTCCATTCTTTCGTGCATCCTGATCAGACCATGATCTGCATTAATTTTTTTTTTTCCAAATATGACCTTTTCCCTGAAATTAACACATTCACTGGCACCGACGCACCTCTTTGAATGCCAGGGATGCTTAGGAACGTCGATCGACTATGATAAGTTATATGCTCTGTTTTAGTGTAGCTTTGGAAGTTGTTGGCTTAAGTTCAAATGTATAAAGTTTCAGTAAAATTAAGATTATTAAAATAAAATGCATTTCTATATTTTTCCCACTTAGTTTTCCCAGTTTCTTTGCTCAACCAATAATGCTTTTCAAAGAAACAGTAAAGTTTCAATGATTTGTAAAAATGTTTGAAGTTCATTTAAATATGTGTTTAAGATATCAGTTTATTATTTTTGAATGTCAATTACTTACTAAATAGATGCTATGGACTTTATTTTGCAGTTGTACAGGGTATGTACTTTCACTGGCCCTGTTTTGCCACATGACACCTTGCTATGTTTACACGGTAGATATGAGTGGTCTTCATAGATGGATGAATGTGTGGCAGGAAAAACCTTTCATGTCAGTTAACCTGCAGTTAATTAGTTTTGCTCCTTCACTCTTGCAATTTAAATTTGCATATTAATCTTTAACTGTGTTCTTTAACCCCTTTTTCATTTAGTATTTAAGCCTGGTGTTTTTGCTTTGGTGTGTAGAGATGCAGATAGCAGCTACTATCCTGCTCTGACTGAAGTCATGTTTTTAGCAGCTTATAAATATTAGCTTTGTGATTATGTTTATGCTGTCTGGTACAACCATGCCACATTTAGATTTTCTCATCTAAGCATGGGACTAGCCAAGTCATGGAAAGTTTGTTCTTGAGAAGCCACGATGTTGCTGTTGTTACATTTAAGCTTTACCTGTTGTTACTACTAATAGTTTTTACTCAAGTTATACTAACATTGTTCTGAAGAGTAAATATGTTACTCCTTATAAAACTTTTGTTTTAACTTATGGCCTTATACACCCAGTGAGGGTGAACACAGTAGTGATGGGCGATTTCGATTTTTTTAATCGATTTAATCGATACTATGGCCTACTCGATTTAATCGATACTATGAATTTTTTAATCAATGTCTCTGAGACAAAATAAGGTAATATCATTTTCATTTTCCTTCAAAAATTGAAGATAAAGTAGTTGGATGTGCCAATCCCAAAACTTTCATCTGCCTCATAAATGTTAAAACGTCAAAATTCGCTATCACAGTTTCAAATTTAAATGATAACCTATACGCATCATGAGGATTCAAAAAGGATAGGCTCGCTGAAGTATGCGCATTTTAAAAGAAAATATAAGCATTGCATTTTCCTAACAAATCATTGAATTTCGGCCCACGCCCTCTTAGGCTAATGTCAGACGAACGTCTTTTTGCACTCTTTTTTCGATATTACGCCATCCCTACACCTTCGCTAGCATGTGTAGGGACGGTGTAAGAGCGAAAAAAAGCGTGCAAAAAGACGTTCGTCTGATATTAGCCTACATGTCCGCAACGGAAAATCCCAATTCAAAGAGCATAAAAGTGACAGCTGTTGGGCAGTATACACCTAAGCCTAATAAGGATCTATTTATCTGAAAATGTAACAGAATATGAAGTTTGATTAAATTCCGTGCATTAGTTTTGCGATATGGCTATCACGAATATCATGCAAAAAAACAGTATAGCAGCGCAGGTTACATGATTAACACGAAAAACTCAGGAACAACTTATGTTAATGACACATAATATTAAGTTTGATGAAATTCCGGTCATTACTTCTTGAGATATTATCGCTAATATCGTGTAAATTCTGAAAAACAGTGTTAAATTCAAGGGCTGGTACGGGTGGACAACCCCTCCCCCCGGAACATTGAAATTCCCTCATGAAGAAACTGTCCCTCTCTGGATCCGCAGAAATCCCTCCCGGAGAAAATTGTCTGAATTCAACACTGCTGATAAAATCTGCATAACAACGCCCCCTGTTGGGTGATTTACACCGAAATCTAACATGCAACAATTTATGCCAACGTCTAACAGAATGTAAAGTTTGATGAAAATCCGTGCATTAGTTCTTGAGATAGAGCTATTGCGAAAATCGGGAAAAAAGCAGCATAGCAGCGCCACCTGCCGGTTGATTTACATCAAAAAGTAATCAGCACCAATTTATATGAAAGTCTAATTGAATCTAAAGTTTCAACAGATTCCATGCATTAGTTTTTGAAATAGATCGCCCACAATTTTTTTGTCAGAGACAAACAAATAGACAGACTGACAGACAGACAATGTATAAAAATAGTCAAATCGTATTCCAGTCAAGATCTTCTAAAACTATAAATCCTTCGAAAACCGAAAGTCGAAATGTTTCACGAATCCAACGCTTTCTTTTTCTAAAGACAAAAGAAAGCAAGAAAAAATTAACGCATCGATTCTGCCCGTAAATTAAGATCAGAAATGGCGAATCGATTCTGTTTAGATTCGATGCCGATGTCGATCTTTAGATGCCAGCAGAATCGCTATTTTTTGATTTACTTCAATTCTTTAGATTCGGGCGAATCGATTCAGTTCAGATTCGAGGCCGATTTTTAGATGCGGGGGAAATTGTTATTTTTTGATTTACTTCAATTCAAATCGCTTCGCGCATGATCCACGATTCGGGTTGAATAGATTCCTCCAATTTTACTGTTTTAGTGGCAGAATTGCTGTAAAATTTTGTATAAGAGCCTTTTTTTTTTCTTTCTAGGTTCAGTGTTGAATGGCGGGTTGATTTTTTGACTGCTCCGGTCGGGATGTGGGGGGGGGGGGGGAGATTTTACAGTTCCGTAAGGGGGGATGCACATTTGTCCATTAAAAAGCATAATATCTCAAAACTTTCGGGAGGGACATTCCAATGTTCCCCGGGTCACCCCCTGAATTCAATACTAGGATAAATCGTTATACTTTTGTTTAGAAGCCTAGTTATTTGGGTTACTAGTTTATTGTGTATTATGTTGTATATTTCAAGTTCGTCCCTTCTAATCCTTTCCGCCACTCCCCCTTCCTCGCCAATCTTAATTTACAGGGCCGTTCAAAATATGCATGCTATTTTAAAAATGCCCAATTCTCGTTCTATTTTATTATAAATCCACATTTTGAAACCTTGACCAAAGATACATTTGAGGTCACCCCTCCCACCGTTTGAGACTTACCTGTCCCGGGCATATTTATTCTTTCTTCCAAACCATCTTGTGTAACATATTGTTGGAAAGCTTTTAATGTCCTCTTTTATTTTCTGTCCCTCCCCCTCCCCCCCCCCCACTAGTTACACGCTCTTGGCACTTTTTAGCTCACAGGCTATCAAAGCCTGAGATCTAGTGCCCGTCGGTTTTGTATGTATGTATCTACGTACGCAACCCGATAACTCTTGATAGAAATATCCGATTCGCTTCAATTTTTTTTCATTGTTCATTCTGCTAAGGCGCTTCCCTGATTAGTTTTGGGGGTTCATTAGTTAAGTATAAAGGAGAAACGGGGGCTAATCCCCCCCCCCCTTAGCTTAGATAAATGGGTTTTTCATGCAGAATTATCAGATTTTCTTCAAATTTTGGTATACCGGTTAATTTTGATAACGAGTTTCTCTGACTATATTTGAAGGTTCATTGTTATAGTCTAAAGGGGGGAGGGGGGGACGAGGGGATAATACCCTCCCTAATTTAGATAGATGGGTTTTCCTATCCGATTTACTTAAAATTTGGTATACCAGTTTATTCTGATAAGGCACTTCCCTAATTAGATTTGGAGGTTCATTGGTTAAACATAAAGGGGGGAACAGGGGGCTAATACCCCTTAATTTAGATAAATGGGTTTTTCTATCCGATTTGCTTCAAATTTGCTATACCGATTTATTTCGATAAGGCGCTTCCCTGATGACCTTTGGAGGATCATTGGTTAAGTATAAAGAGGGGAACAGGGGAGGGGCAATTCCCCCTGCCCCTTAGTTTATTTTTTGAGGGGCATTATTCTCTGAAATAAGAACATAATATACAGTTAGTGTGAATAGCCTATGAGCTCAATGCCATCAGTTTAACTGGGCACTTTTCTTTTTAGCTCACAGGCTATCAAAACCTGAGAGCTAATGTGCCCGCAGTTTCTGTATGTATGTACGGACGTACATACGTAACGCGATAACTCTTGATAGAAATATCCGATTTGCTTCAAATTTTTTTTCTAGGTTCATTCTCATAAGGCGCTTCCCTGATTAGTTTTGGGGGTTCATTGGTTAAGCATAAAGAACGGGGGTACGGGGGCTATTACCCCCTCCCCCCCCCCACACACTTAGATAAATGGGTTTTTCATGCAGAATTATCAGATTTGTTTCAATTTCAATTTTGGTATGTACTGGTTAATTCTGATAAGACGCTTCCCTGATTAAATTTGGAGGTTCATTGTTTAAGTATAAAGGGAGGAACAGGGGTTAACCACCTTTAATTTAGATAGATGGGTTTTTCTATCTGATTATCTTCAAATTTGGTAACCAGTTTATTCTGATAAAGTGCTTCCCTGATGAGATTTGGAGGTTTATTGTTTAAGTATAGAGATGTGACGGAGGGGGGAGCTGATTCTCCATTAATTTATTTTTCGAAAGGCATTCTTTGAAGTAAGAATATAAAATACAATTAGTATGAATAGACTGTAAGCTCAATGCCATCAGTTTAACTCGATACTTTTCTTTTTTATTTATTATTGTTTCAGTGAGTGCCCTCTGCATGTCAGCGAATGAGTCAATAACTGTTTATAGTTTTTAGATTACTAATGGGGAAAGAAAAAAAAAACATATAATCAAGGAATATACTTTTATTTATTTGTTAACCAGAGAAAAGTAGGTTAATTCATTGTTAATGACTCTAGGTTGAGAATTTTTTTTCTTTTTTCTTAACAGCTGAAAATTTGGTAAACATTAAAAAGAAAGATATTTATAAACTGTAAATGAGATAAGGAGATATATATTTTGAAAAGGGAAAGAAATTTTAGTTAAATATATTATTAAAAGGAGAATTTTGATTACTAATTGGGGGATAATTAGTATGTGATGATTGGTTAATTACATTCATCAAAGTTATTTTAAAAGAAGATTTGCAATATTTGCATTTCCCCCACGCTTATAGGAGACCCTACAAAGACTGAAAAACCATTTAACTTTTTAAATAAATTTAGAGCCTTCAAAATTTCGTTCATCTGCGCATTTTTAAGAAGAATGACGTTTATAGGAAGTAAGTCCCTATCTGTTTGGTTGAAGGAAATAAGAGTTAGAGTAGAAATTACATCTTTTCCGGATGAAAAAAAAAATAATTTCTTTCTTTTTTTTTTATCTGACCGAGATCTTTTTTAAAGATATATTTAAATATAACATAAATTATTATCAAAATTACATCTTAAAAATAATAATTTTAAAAGTTAAAAAACCTTATTATTTGACTCAAAGGTCTGTAGTAGCTTACTTCTGGGCCGCTAACATTGTCTAGAGCCCCCATAAATGGAGGTGAGGGATAGTCGTTACGTACGGCCCTGTTAATTCGCTACGTTTTGGAATTACTATTTTTCAGCTTACCTGGGTGAATCTGTGAACATCGAAATATCGATTCTAGAATTTGGGAATCGATTCTTATTGCGATCGATTCTGTTTTATACGATGTCGATTTTAATCGATTCTCAAATTTTCCAGAATCGCCCATCACTAGAACACAGATATGATTGTGAATTTGATTATTTTTAGGGTACAGAAGTTGAGTAAAAAGATTGTTTAGGCACATTAGCAAAGCATTATTTTAAATTTTTACATGCTTGGTTTTCAAATGTTTTGTTGAAATTTTTTTATTTGCATTTTAAAAAATGGCGGACAGTATAAGTATGGCAGGATCATCACAGTTTGTAAATATTTTCTCTAATGGTTCATATATGGTACTTCATATACTTGAATTAAACGTTTGATTGCTTTTAAGCTGTGATTTTATGCACTATGTCAGTAATTTCTTAGAATACTGATCAGACGCAATGGAGCATCAGTAGCATTCATGAAGATAGTTTGAGTTCATAGGCCGCTGATGCTCCAGAGATTCAGAAAAAAATACCGCATTAAAAATGAATACATTTTTTTTTTTGTTTTTCTGGCTTTACTAGTAAAATATAAGGAACCATTAAAAGACTGTTTTGTAATCTGACTTCTGAAGATGGAAATATAATTTTTAGAGGCATATTTACGGTTGAAAAAAAGAATAAAGTTTCATATTTAAAATCTAAATTCATCGAGTTTCAGTTTTATTTTTATGCATTCTTTTAATGATAAATTTATTTTTCACATGTTTGGGTAATATTTTAATAGACACCAGACTCCCTCAAATCTGCAAACGCCTGAAATCCGCACATAATTGCAGATGTAAACAATGAAAATTTTAGTTCAAGATTTAGGAGCAAAATTACAGAATTTTTTTGCTTAATATCATTCCATATGTAGGTATTTTAATAAGTAATTCTCAATAACACGACTGAACTTGTGATTTTTCATTAAGTATAAATTTTTTTCTAAAAAAAATAAAGATATTGCTGATGTCACTGGTGATTGCAATCTTTTTACCAAATATATTTATGTATTTATCAAGCTTTTTTTGGTTTTTAAGACTGGCTAAACCTGAAATAAATCTTCCACACTCTTTATGATTTTTATGTGAATTAATAGGGTAACTTTATGAGGAAAGTTTCTTTGAATAATTCAAAGAAAATGTAACTCATCTTTATTATGCATATTTAATTATACATTAATTATTTACTTGAACTTTACTTTTAATAATTTAACTATTTTTCAAATTATCTTAAGTTTTATTGTTTTAGTTTATTACTTAATTATTTTAATGCTTTACTATATTGTAAGCCTTCAATTATAATTTTAATTGCATTATTACATTTAAATTCCTATTTAAAAAATGTAAACAAAGCAATGACCAGAAAACCGCAAAATTCTAAAATCCACACACCATCTGGTCCCAAGTTGTGCGGATTTGATGGAGTCTACTGTATATCCTTTAATTTCTATTATTCTGTATTTAATTAAATTATTTTAGAATGATCATGCATCTGGTTTAACCTCCATTTTCAACACTAACTACGTGGATTGAGCATCTTGCTGAAATTGATTCACTATTTATGTCTAAAAAAGGCTTAAGGCTCCGCTGCAGTGAAACTCCCCGATCGCAAAATCCCATGTTAGCCTATGGGAAAACTTTGAAGCGTGATGACTCATTACCTAATATAGTTTTTAAAATACCGATTTTCCCATCAGAAATTAGACGTCAGATACCGAAGATGTGCATTTTTAAAAATTATCTCCGTAAATTTTAAGTACATAAAAAATCCCTATAAACTTTGAAATTTTCATTTGATTAAATTTTATCATCTCCATAAAAATACTTAAAATTTAAATAGACAATTTTTTAAAACACACATCATCGATCTGATCAAGTATCTGATGTATACTTTCTGATGGTGAAAACGTTATTTTAATAATTATATTAGGTAATGAGAAGTCGTGCTTCAAAGTTTTCCCATTGGCAAATATGGGATTACGCGATCGGGGAGTTTGAGTGCAGCAGCCCCTTAAAGTTAAAATCCAAATTCACCTATTTTTAGTTAACATTTTTATGTATTATTTTCATGAAAAATTAACTTTCATATGTTTGCGTTACATTTGAATATTTTAGTTCTAATTTATTATTATTTTGTAATTAAAAATACAGGCATCCCCTGACTTACGTAATAAATCTTGAAAATTACATTTGTGAACATTCTAGCACATTTGATACACAATTACATACTTTTGATATTTACTTTATACATAAAATATATAGATATAAACCACAACCGTAATATAGTTTATATATTAGATAGAACTATATTTTTATTGGTATATAGAATCAAATCCATAACAAAACAAATTAATCTTTACACTTAAAATTACACTACGCTTAATCTTTATTGTTAGTTATTCATAGTAGTCATATAATTCATAATAAACACAGTTTGTGCTTATCAATCATTATTTTATTTTGTGAGTGCTATTCATTTGTCTTGCCAACAGAAATTCCTGAAGAATAGGTTTAATTAGTCCTCTTTAATTATTTTTCATTTTTATAGTCGTTTGATATAGATTCAAAATTGTTATTAATCAATTCATCAATGTTAGATTTCTAAATCCCGTATTCCACAAGATATTTGAACAGTGTTCTTTACGTTTGTTTTCATATTTTTTCATACTTTTATAGTTTATATACGAGTAAATACTGTCAGATGATGCTTTATTTACAAAATCATATAGTGTAAATAATATATATATGTATATACACACATATATATTATATGTATATATTTATTTATGCATGTATTTATTATATATATAATAAATATTGCAGTTTCTTACAAAATGTTACCCTAACAATTTACAAAGTCGCCTTACATAAAATTCAAGTTATGTAAAACTTTACGGAATGCATTACTTACGTAAGTTGGGGGATGTCTGTACTTTATTAGAATTCTATAATGAGTCAAGTAACTTGATTTTTACAGCAGAAAGGTGGAGGGGGCATTCATTAGATTTTTCTGCAGATCAGCAATTTTCTGCTTTTTTGACACTTTGTTATCATTAAAAAGAGATATATTTTAAGATTATATATTATTACTAATCTCATAGGGTGCTAATGGTCACAAAAAAATCAGCAGTTTCAGTAATGTGCTCCGAGGCTCAAATTTTCAATAATTCTCCATCCCAGAGTTGGCAAGTTTTTGACAGTGACTGTCAAAAACCTAAAATTGAGTCCAAAAACCATTTAAAATTATTTTTACAACAATAAATTTACATTTTTTGATAATTATTAGTTTTTGACATTTGAGTAAACTTTTTTACAGTTTTAGACATTAAAAACCACATACCCCGTATAAAACCCAAAACGTGATATTGGTTCAACAAGTCGCTTAGAAAAAAGAAAATAATTGTAAGCTATAAATATAGAATAAAAAATAATTAAAAGTATCGTTACATTGAAAGTATAAAGTAATCAAACTATTAAATATATTAATTTTTTAAAATAAAAGTACATGGTAAAAATACTTGTACAATTTAATGTATGAAATTGCATATAAATAATATACATATTTTTATATTGTTTTACTGTTAGTTTTTTTTTTCATGGAGCATGCAGTAGCAAAAAAAAAAAAAAAAAAAAAACATATTTGATGCCTTTTGCACTCCAAGTTTGTTTCATAATTTGGAGTGGATAAATCCAAAATTTGAAAATACCCACTCAATTGATGCTGAACTGCATGGACTGGAATGCAAACATACCATAAACTGTATGAATTCACTTGGTATATTGTTTTTTTTTTAATTCCTACAATTAGTTCACGCTCTCCTTATATTTATTTATTTATTTATTTATATATATATATATCTTGTTCAAATTTTCAAGCGTTAATAAAATACTTATTATTCATCCTACCAAGTTGAAATAAATTTTTTTAAACTTGTACTGGATGACAATTGATGTTAATACAGTTTTTTCAAATATTAATTCATATATTAAATTTTAATTAATTAATTTTAGTTTTGCATGGGAGACAAAATGGCGGCCATTGGTTATTGAAGCATTTAATGCATCTTCATATCTAGAAAGGGGTTATCATAGGGGGGACCCTGTTCTGTCGCCAAATACCGCCAAGTTTGTCGCCAACTTGGCGATACATTGCCAAATTTGGCGCCCAAAATGAGTCGCCAAAAGTGACGCCAACTTGGTGATATCTCTAATATTTCACCAAATTCCCATAGAGCTCCATTGTAAACCTACTTGCTTATAGAAAATCAACAAATTGAGATATTTTAATGCAACAAAAACTAATGTTAGCTTAAGGGATTATATTAAATTTTTCTTTGATGACCTAAGTAGGAATTGACTTTAAAAACAAAATTTTTATGTTACTTGTTTCAAAGCCTTTTCACCATACCGTTTCTGAAACATCCTGAGCTGAGAAGAAACTTTTAGGGTATGATGGAGATTAAGCTTCAAAAGCAATGAAAAAGTTAGAAAATTTGGCTTTATTTCAAACTGCTTCCCTTTGTTCATTATTTACAAACTGCTTCCCTTTGTTCATTATTTACAAACTTGAAATAATATGCTCAAATAATAATAATTTTTTTTTTTTTTTAGCATAAATTAGATGCATTTTACTTTTAAAATAATAAACTGAATACTTAATACTAATAAAGATATAAATAATACTTTTTAAAATGAATTTAATAGTAGTTTCAATAGTTTTAGCCATTTTTCCTAGCATGAAATTGACAAATAATTTGAATTATGATTTATAATTTTAAAACAACTTAATTATAGATATAACTAAATAAAAGTTATTTGTATAACATATAAATTATTACTTAATCAGTTTTTACCTTGATTTAACGTAAAATTATACAAATGATTGCTAAAAAAAATGTGTATAAGGCTTTTGACACTTTTCGACAGTTTTTGATGGGTTATCGACATGTCCTGTCAAAACCACTTTTTGACGCCAAAAACCCAACCCTGCCTATCCACTATATGATTGTCAGCTTTTATGTTAAACAAATTTTATTATAATTTAAAAATTAAACAGAAATAAAATTGTACCTTATTTTTCATCTTTCCTCTTTTTTTTTTTACTACCGTAATTTCCGGCCTATAATCCACGGTGGCACATAATGCGCATGTGCAATTTTTCTTCTCACCATAAAAAAGTTAGCAGAAAATTCGCACTATTGGCGAATCGAATACAATTTTATTGAATCTAATATTAAATTCACTATTTCCCATCTTTTCTGCATTTTCTACAAATTTTAATTTAGCAGTATTCCTCGTACATTTTTTGTAAAGATCCACTTAACGTTATCACTAAAAACATGGCGATGGCGGCAAAAAGCGCTTCAAAAAATTTTCTCTTTCCTTCTTCTGTAAGCCTGCTTGTTACAAAGCATGTGCGTAATGAGTACCAAGTGCACGTAAGCAGCAAGCGAGATGCGATTGTATAGTGCTGCCATCTGTTAGAAAAGTAGCAAACCAAAATGCTAAAATTTTTCGTTTTTTTTTTCAACAGTGAAAAAAGAAATCAGATAATCCGCGTCGACAGATTATCCGCATCGCAAAAATATTCATTTTTTTGGCAGATTATTCTCGGATTATAGGCCGGAAATTACAGTACTTTTCTCATCATGGTAAAGGAAAAATTAAATTCATCATTGAAGCTGCTTTGATTTTACCCCAATAACCTTTTAATTCTGTGTAAAAAAAAGGCATGTGTATGTTGTTAGAAATGAGGTGCTATTTGGGAGGGCTAGGAGAAGTCATTGCAAGATTGTCAAATTTAGATTGTAGCGGCCATAACAAGTCAGACAAAAAAAAAATCCTTTTTTTAATATAATTTTTTAAAGGATGAGTTTATAAAATGTATTAAAATAGGTCACTAATTTTTTAAATGGAAAAAAAAAAATGAGTGTTTTGAGGCATTCAAACTATTTTTATGTTTAAAATATACTTTTTTCCAAAGGTATTTGAAAAATTAAAAGTTAAGTTATACTATATAATACAGGTCAGGGGAGGGGGGGGCGGCATAAGGACTGGATTTTGTTACTAAAAATTAAAAAATAAGTCTTCTATAATCTAAAAGAAAAAAATCAGTGTTAAACTGTGATGTTAGACGGATGATAAATTGATTTAAGAAATTTCTACATCACCCAGTCCTAGACACATTAAAATGTGAGCATGTTTATGAAGAAGGGGGGGGGGGGGGGAGGGAGATTTGCTTGCTCACATCTTTCAACTAAGGGGGCGAAATTACTGAGTTCAGGTCTTGGTCATAGTGATGGCCCAGGCTTTAAAATATAGAAGTGATTAAACACCCCAGAAAGAATGAGTGATTTAGTGTAAAAGTTGATAAAAGTGTAAATGATAAAAGTGTCAAATGTCTTTCTGTTTCTTCTTTTCAATATTTTACACTAAGCAAGTCTATAGGCGATAAAATAATTAATCATGTGCGATTTTTTTCGCTATGGAAAATATGTTTGTATTTTGTTTTTATATATTTATATAATACAGTAAGACTAAGTCAAGAACCAGCCTAAACTAAATCAATACTACATAAAGCACCCCGATAAAATGACACAATACATACGTCACCATAAAATCATGTAGGGGAGAGTGGGATGCAATGGGACAGTAGGTTTTTCTCTTTATGTATCATCCTAAACACACTGTATTTCATCAATCACATATTAGGTGAAGCAATGGTACCCCAATCTTCAGTTGAAAAAAGGTAGCTGATCTGCATAAGCTTGCGACTGTATAAAGAAAAAGATAATTTCAAGAATCAAAAGTAAATTTGCTTCATAGACTTTCTGTATATTAATGTTCTGTTCATGCGTAGATGTAATAATTTCCCTATTTATGGAACATTATACTGTATATTATCCATAATTAAAACTATGCCTAAAAGAAGCATTTTTGTTTATACAAGAAGTTTAACATAAAAGAAGGTAGTAGCGAGGAATGGGACATGCCAGAAAAAGGAGGAATGGAACATGTCTGATTCCTTCTTTTTAATAAGATGAATGTAAATTACTAATATGCAAATATTTTTAGAGGGTAGTATACAGGGCCCGCTTAACCTCTGAAACAAGGGGAAGCACAATATTATTTTGGGGCCCCCTTTGATTTGGCTAAAGTTTTCTAAATTCAACCACGCATGAAAAAATCATCAATGCTACTAATATAATTCCCGAGTTCACATATATTTCATATTTTTTTTTATGTTCCTTACTACATATGATTTTAGTACATATAGTGTGCTCAATTTCCCAGGTCATTTCTAACCAGCACATCACGATGCAATATGATAAATTAACACTCTATTGATCGCATTCATATTTCTTGGTCAAATAAATTTCCTAAAGCAGTTTGTAGAATTTCTCTTGCATTAAGGAAACTTTTCCTTCCAAAAAAAATTAAAAATGCACCACAAAGAAATGAAATTGGGAATTATAGGACCCGTTTCACAACCATTTTGGGGGCCCTCTTAAATTTTAGAGAGGAAGCTCGTGCTTCATGTGCCTTTTGGATAATCAGGCCCTGGTAGTATATTAATTATCACATTATAAATATATTCATTTACTTCAAAATGTAAATAAATTGAACTGATGATTTTTTAATGTCATCTCTGACTGACAATCAGAAATTTTCTTTCCAGTGATGAAGGTACTGGAATTTGATATTGTAGTACAGACATTATCAACTTACAATCTTTGTTAGACGGTATATATAGCCGGCACTAGACTATTTGTGCCTTATCACACATTCTTTTATAGCTGTCCCATACCACCCTGTTAGTGGGGAGGTATGGGACACATTTTGAAATTTACAGTTTCTTTACTTAACCTATTGTTTCTGCAAATAATGTTTCTATACTGCTCAAGGACATTACAAAATGTTTGATTTTGTATTCTATATATCGAAATTTTTGAGTCAAACAAAGCTGATTTTCTTATTTTTGCAAAAAGCGTTCCATTCTTCCTCACTCTCCCCTACTAGTTCCTGAAATAGGCTTAGATATGTTATTATCCCGGGGTCGGCCAACTTGGATTTTTTTCGTGCATGAAAACCTCTTTTTCGCCAAGTAGTAATGTCGCCAATGGTTAAATATTGTTGATAGGTTAATATAATATTGAAAAAAACTGGTATATAATAATTATAACTATTAATAAAAAAATAATTGTTAATTCAAGCCAAGAAAAAAATCCAAGATGGCGGAACCCAGGATAATAACACATCTGTTCCCTGAAATATTTATGGAAATGATAAAAGTTAGTGAACAATTTAGGAATTTAAGAATAATGCTATAAGTAAACAACTTACATCGTGACAGCGAAACATATCTGATCGATTAAAACTACGAAATCGAAATATCTATCCGTAAAGTCGATTATCAATTTCAAACCAAAAAGATTTTTTTTTTTATCAGACAAATGTCCGGACACGGAGTAAGAACTCTTACTCCGTGGTCCGGGATTCTGATTTTTTTCAATGTTAGCAAAATTAGATTAACCAATCAGAAGCCTGCATTTTTGCAAACAGCTTAAAGTTAGCAAAAATGCTGGCTTCTGAATGGTCAATCTCGTCTGGCTAACAGTAAAAGATCTATCTAGATCGCGGCCGATGAAAACTATAATTTAAATGTTCCTCGAAATTATCTATAAGGTAAATGAAAATTACGCAAATATTACATGAGTAATATAATGATTATTTTAAATTCTTGAAGTAAGGGAGATAAAACAATTTTTATCTTAACTTTACCGATGACTGGGAGTTTAGTCGATTCTTACCTTTTAATTTAATAAATAATCACACGCCCGGGAGGGAGGGGCCGGGGAACCCCCTCCGAGAGTAATGTGACGCCCTACCTGAAGAGTTGACATTTTGCCTTCTACAAAGCTCCCCGGAGCATCAGAAATCCGACCAGGAGAAATGTGTCTGACACTTGAGTTAAAGGATTTATTGGATTCGATAAACAAAACTATTTATTTCGTTGGAAGTTCAGTCAGGCAGACGAAATCCAAATGAATTTTTGGAAATTAAAAATTTTCTAAAATTTCTTGGTGTTTTGTTTTGTTGTTACCATAGACTTCTAATATAACTGGACGCAAAAATGGCGACCTTTTCTTGAGGCGCATATCATGCTCCCACCATCACGTGATGGTGGGGGGAATGCGCGCCAAACAGGTTTTTCCCGCATCCCACCAAGACCTATTTCGTCTACGTTCGTTTTGGAGCGTTTCTTTTATCACGAGAATGCAAACGGAAAATTGCCAAGAAAGGGATCACCGCCAAAAAATGACACCCTTTTGGCGATGAAATCTCCGACATGAGTGCATCAGGGTTCGACGGATGAGAGTCTGAACTCCATGGTTAGAAATAAAACTATTAATCGATATTCTTTCTGGGAACTTCGATTCTGCAGTTTTAATCGAATATATATTGTTGGTGTGGCGTTCGTTGTGTTTGTTGTTAGTTTACAAATTGTTATATATTTGATATATTTTCATAAATATTTTAGCTTTTAGTGTACGAACTTATGTGACGTAAGTATTGTCTCATTTTCCCCTAAAATTGTATGTAGTAATGTAATGTTGTGCTTTGATTTGTAATTTAGGCCTAGAGGAGAGTGCGGCGGAATCGGACACTTTTTACAAAAATAAGAAAATCAACTTTGTTTTACATAAAAACAAAAATTTCAATATATAAAATGCAAGATGAGATACTGTTTAATGTTCCTGAACAATGTAGAAACATATCAAGCAAAAACAATTTTATAATTATTGAAATTGTAAGTTTAAAATGTGACCCCCACCACCCTATTAACAGGAAGGTATGATACAGCTATAAAACAAATTATGATAAGGTACAATAAGCTAGTGTTGGCTACATATACAGTCTAATAAAGATAGTTGATTGATAAATCTATTTAATAGAGCTCTCATAGATTTCATAAAGTTTTGTATGTTCGGTAATTTTTTTTTTTTTTTTTTTAGTTAATATGTGCACTAGCACATAAAATTTGTAGTAAATAGTGGAAAACTTTGTAAAAATCAAAAGATCCGAAATGAAATATTTGTAAAAATCGAAAAATCCAGAGCAAAGGATTTGGGAAAATCAAAAAATTTGGAGCGAAAGATTTCTAAAAATTGAAAAATCTAAATCGAAACATTTCTAAAAATTGAAAAAAATCTGGAGCAAAACAATTCTAAAAATGAAAAAATCCAGAGCAAAAAATTTGTAACAGGCGTAAAATCTGGGGTAAAAAATTTGTAAAACATGCAAAATCTGGATCGAATTTTTTTTTTTTTTTAAATCGAGAGCAAAGTTGATAAAAATTTGCATAAATCGAAAAATCCAGAGGCAGAAAAAGCTAAAAATTTGTAAATTGGTTTAAGTTTATTGTGTGGAATGTTTACTTTATGAAACAAATCCTCGTTGGAACTGTGTAAGTAGCATGTTTTCTGCCAAAAAGCATTCGTTGTAATTGGGGAGGATTTTCAGGCTGCCGAATTCTCAGTTGGCGCACATGAGTGTTTCGAGCATACCAAAAACATTGCCAAAATCAGGTGCCTTGCTTGTTCTAGGATTGTGCCAAAATATTTATTACAAATTTGCTACCATCAAAAATTTTTTATTAATGATTTTTTCCTTCCTGTTCAATAATGATCCAAAATCTATGCTTTTCAGAAATCTAGAAAGTCCTTGGGTGTGCAGTTTTTTGAGAGTATACTGTATATAATATCATTTAATAAGACAAATGATTTGATAATATTATAAAGATTACAATAAATACAGTGTTATTCAATTAAGCAAAATAAATAAAGTCATTTAAAACTTCAATTATGTCAGGGATATGTTTAGGAAAATTTTAGGTCCTTTAAAGGACCCTTCACAAAACTTTTTATCCCAAAACAGGACCCTTCACAAAATTATTTCCCTTAAATAGAGCTTTCACAAAATTTTTTCACCTTCAAATTGAACTTTTCACAAATTTAGTCATTTAAAAATAAAATCATGGCCTGTAAGTAAGCAGTTGAACTCACCAAACAGAATATTACTTTGCTTTTTATATATGAAGGATAGAACATGAAGACATCGATAATTTAAAATTCACAAAATTGTGACTAGAATTTTCACAAAAATAAGAAAAACTTCACAATTTCACAAAAACAGGACCCTGTGAGAAAAGTCTGGACAGACCCCTGTATGTGTAACATCCTACCTCCTAAAATGGAAAATTCTACCCCTAAAATTTGAAATAAAAGCATTTTGCTAAAATTCAAGACTTGGATATGGATATATTTTATTCACAGATATGATATGTTTTTCATTTTATATATAGTGTATTCATTCCCTCTAGAGGGCATAATATCTTACCCGAAAAAAAAATACAATTGGAAATGTCTTTAAAATGCAGAGCTGCCAACCTGATTTTATGTATGTAATTAATATACCCAGTAGCAGAATTTTCGGTATATCAATCTGCAGCAAACCAAAATATATCTATGACCTAACAATACTGAACCAAGCTACTATCATAAATACTTACAGTAACTCATAAAATAAGCAAATTTTACACTTTATTAAGAAAATTAATAAGAAACACGATAACCCTTAAAACAAAGTAAATTATTAGTGATTTTTTAAAGCTCAGTATTTATGTTTAAGCTGGTAGATTAATCTCCAAGGTCTAAAATAATCTCCAGCACTGCTGCCGTGCTGCAAAGTTTCTGCTATGGGGTTAATATATTATACTAAATTAATATTTAAAGCTTTCAGAGCATGTATCGTATGTTCAATAAATAATAAGTCGACATGTTTAGCACAATTTGCAATAAAAATCCTTCGCATGTTCAGGATTGAAATAAATGACTTGTTAAGGTATATTTTGGCATGGTGTTTGTATAGTCATAGCATAAAGAATGGTTAGGAAATACTAAAATTATTATATAGTTTTTTAGAGATAATTTATGTTTTGGACATGTTCTTTTTTTAGAGCAGAAAGTCTCAGAACAGTAACAAAATTTGTCAAAGGTAAATTTTTCAATTGGAGATCTCAAAATAAAGTGGTTCTGCCCTCTGTTGTTGTGTTTCACAAGCATTGTTGAACTTCATGATCAGTTTTTGTTTATACAGTAAAGGATCTATAATCCATGTCCCCATTATCCGCAATTTTCTATAATACACATTGCTTATCGAAACTAAATATCACAAATTTTCACAATCTGTCGCTGAAACATATTGCAAACTTCTACAAATAGTCCCAGTAAAAAATCTTGAATCTTGTAAATGAATCACGGAAAAGGAAAAAAACACAATTTTCGACAAACGATCGTGGAAAAGAAATCGCTAATTTCATGAAATGATCTCGGGAAAAAGTCACGAATATCGTCAAAAATTGCGCATTTTGCCAATCTCTTGTTGAAAAATATCAAGAATGTTGGCAAATGATGGCGGAAAAAAATTGAAAATTTCATCGATCGGTCGCAGGAAAAAACGTGAATTTTGTCAAATATCGTTGAAAAAAATCATGAAATGATTGCGGAAAAAGACTCGATTTCCGGTAATTGATTATGAACAAAAAAAAAAAAAAGCATTATTTCATCAAATGATTGTGGAAAAAACGTGAATTTCATGAAACGATCGTTGAAAAATATCGTAAAATAATTGCAGAAAAAAACGTAAATTTTGGCAACTGATCACAAAAAAATTGCGAATTTCATCAAATGACCTTACAAAAATATCGTGAATTTTGGTAAACAATCGCAAAAAAGTATTGCAAATTTCATCGAATGATCTCAGAACCACAGTGAATTTTGCCAATCTGTCGCTGAAAAATATTGCAAAGTTCAATATATGGACATGGAAAAAAAATCGCGAATTTTATAAATTGATCACGGCAAAAAACATGAATTTCATCAAAGATCATTGAAAAAAAAGATGAACTTTGGCAATTGATCACGAAAAAAAAAACTTAATTTTCATGTATATCAAATTATCAATGTATTTAAATACTGTGTCATTATTTTTAAAATTAGTTTCACTAGCAAATTTAAATAGAAAATGAACTGAATTAAATCAATTAAACAGTTGAATGATGCATAGCATATAGTGTTAAATAAAGCAATAAAAGCTACTGTGGAAATTCCATGACTGAAAAGCTGAAAGTATTTATTTCTTTTTGTAATATATTCATGCAAACTGAAAATAAAAATTTTTAGAGTATAAATATTTACAAAAAGATTTTATTTTAAATTTGTAAACATCTATTTCTGTATTACAAATATTCTGTATGTATTATTTATAATACAGTAGACTCCCTTAAATCCGCGACCCTAAAATCCGCGAACGCCTAAAATTTTTACAGATGTAAACAATGAAATCTACAATTAAATTGCAGGAACAAAATTCAAGATGGCGCCGAAATCAGCGACTACAGCAATGTTTTTTTTTTTTAATTAAATTTGTTGTTAATAATTCTCTTTTGGCTATTATAGCTGATTTATTACTAAATAAATTTACATTACTTTTGGTTTTGATATAAATTAGCATATCTATATCAAAAATTCCAGGATCGAAATGGAAAAATCCACGAACTGGAACACTATTCTAAAATTATTGTTCGCGGATTTATTTTTTTTTTTAATTATAGCAGGGTTCGCAAAGCTGGGCCCAGTTCGAAAAAACCCGGTGGGTTTTTTCAGAATGGACCCACTTGAAAAAGCCCACTGAAAAACCCATAAAGTGGGTTTTTTCAATTTTCAGATATAATTTAAACAACATATACATTTAATGAATTTAAGTCATTTCAGTTAATTTTGAAAAAATATTAATATATAAAAGCCATTACACATCTGAAGTAAAATAAAAATGTATTTCAGCACATTGAAATACTTTACTAACATCGAACCTAGTAGGCAACATACATAGTACATAATTATAGGTATGTCTTTTTATAAAAAATTCAAATCAACTATATTCATGGAAATAAAAAATATGTATTTTTACTTTCTTCTATCTTTACAAGAAGAAAGTATTGGATTCGTGAAAAATTTCGACTTCCGGTTCATGATGGATTTATACGTTTTAAAAAGGTCCTGAAGACAATTTGATAGTTTTTAGAAAATGACTGTCTATATGTGAAAAAAATTTTGTGGGTGCTCTATCTCAAGAACTAATGCACAGAATTTCACAAAACTTTAGATTGAGTTAGACCTTGATGTAAACTGTTGCTGATTAGTGCTTGGTGTATACTGCCCAACAGGTGGCGCTGCTATGCTGCATTTATCTCAATTTTTGCAATAGCTTTATCTCAAGAACTAATGCACAGATTTTCATAAAACTTCAGATTCAGTTACAAGTTAAGTTGTTGCTTATCGAGTTTTGGTGCATATCGCCCAACAGGTAGTGCTGCTATGCTGCATTTTTCGCGATTTCAGCAATAACTCTTATCTCAAGAACTAATGTACGGACTTGAACAAAAATTTAGATTCAGTTAAACCTTGATATAAACTGGTGCTGGTTAGTTTTTAGTATATTATCGCCCAAGCGGCGCTGTTGTGCTGCATTTATCTATCTTTTTGCAATAGCTTTATCTCAAAACTAATAATGCATGGATTTTCGTCAAACTTCAGATTCAGTTAGATGTTGACGTAAATTGTTACTGATCAGGTTTTGTTGTAAATTACACAACAGGTGATGCTTATATCTCCTTGTTATATGCATCCAATTCAACAAATCTATATTTTACAATCCTCATGATGGGCATAAATTGTCATTTAATTTTGGCACTGTGATAGGGAATTTTGAATTATTAACATGTATGAGATAGAAGAAACTTTTGGGATTGGCACATCCGACTAGTTTACCACTTTTTTTCTTCCTACTTAATATATTTTAAATTTTAATATTCTATTCATTATTTGATTTAAAGAAAATTAACAATTTTATATCTTCTATTATGTTTAAAACTAATTTGTGAAAAACACGACATTTAATTAATTTAAATTCATATAATTTATACAATTTATAACTTGTAAAATAGCATTACAATTATATTGTATATAAGGGAACAATGTATTTTTTTATGTATAGTGTATATAATATATAGAAAATATAGTATACAATAATGTAATTATGCATGTATTATACTTTTGAAAAAACCCGATTTTCCCCGGGTAAAATTGGGTTTTTCATGAAAAAACCCAGGTGGGTTGGGTTTTTTCAGAAAAACCCGGGTTTTTGCGAACCCTGAATTATAGACAAATTTATTTCTAAACATACAAAGCAGTATAAGAAAAACATTCGAGACTCTAAATAACAATGAAAAAAGTTACTAAAGTTAAAAGTACTAAGAACGAATAATAACGTATAGATCTTACGATCGATTTACCGCTAGATTGCAGCATAGGACTTTTGGAATCGAATTGAATGGATTTCATCGGTAATAATTTCATATTTTTCTAAATTTTTATTTTACATAATTATTTTAATAATTACTTACTTTCAAACTAATAAATTATTTTAATATTTTACTTATTTTAATGTTTCACTTTAGTGTAAGCATTCATTATAATTTCCCTTGCTTAACTACCAATCAAATTAATACTATTTCACAAATGTAAACAAATCAATGACCAGAAATCCGCAAAATTCTAAAATCTGCACAACCTCTGGTCCCAAGTTATGCAAATTTAAGGGAGTCTACTGTATTATGTATGTAATTTTATTTATGTAGATGAACATATGTAAATACATGTTATATATAGTGCTGTCCTCTAAAAAAAACCCACAGGAAAATGTATCCTAAAAAAAACCCACCCTAGAACTTAATCAAAAAAAATCACAGAAGTCAAAATTTCTTTTTGTCCTGTTTCTATATGCCATTTACAATAATAAAAGCATTTAAAATTACTTAAGTGTTTATTTAGTTTTTTAAAAAATAAGCAAAAAATTACATTTATAATTTTTCATTTGTAAATCCTTCAATTTACAATTATTAAAATATTATTATTATTTTTTTCTCTTTTTTTGCAGCATTGTGTTTTAAAATCTAATTAATAATGAAAGAAAAACTTTGCTGTTTAATATTTTGATTTCTAGGAGTGTTTTTACGTGTGGGTTATTTTTAGAAAAAAGTGGGTTATTTTTAGAAAAAAGTGGGTTTTTTTCAAAGTCTTGTTTAGGGATGCACCGGATATTGGTTTTGCCGGATATCCGAAGCTCCTTTTCCTGCCGGATTCGGATATCCGGCACTAGATATGTTTTTAGTTATATGGTGAATTATTTCTTTATATAACGCCATCTCAGAACAATAAATTACAAACATGTTTCATACATCATTAAAACATTTTAAATGTATTGAAATATAATTTACAAAAACTATATCTCTTTGAACATCAGGGCTTGAAATTCAAGTTTTCCCCAGAAGGGGAGCTTCCCAGCCAACATTTAAAAATACAGGGGAGTTGAATTGTTAGAAAGGAGAAAAAAAAAATCTTTAAACCCCGTTATTTTTTATGTGCCACTTAAAGAATTACATTTATACAGACATGACAAAATACCTTTGAAATAATTTAAATTAACAACTCAAGATAACTTATTATCAAAAATGTTTATTTTTATTAAAACAAAGGAACAGAATCAAGTTTTATGTATACCATGTCTATTTTTCAACTTTCAACTAACGTTATGGGCAATTAACAATTGGGTTGCTAAATGAATTTCTTAATTTAGAATTTATTCCATTTTGTTTGCATGTTTTAGCCTCTTTCACAAGTTACACTTTTGACAAACAGCACAGACCAACTATTATAACTTTAGAAATTATCGGAAACGCATGGTTATGCTCTGTTAAAAAATTTTAGAAAACTTTGCAAAATTTGATGTGCATTATTTTTTAACTTACTTGCATGAATAATGCATATTGGTGATTCTATTGTCAATATCCTACCGTGATTGTATGTCACTTCTGAACAAACTTGTTTTATTATATCCTTAATGGAATTATAGTCAAAACTGTAATCCCTGGTATTTTCGTTAAAATTGAACTATGGAATTTTAAATGCATTCAACATGTCCAAAAACACTTCAGTGTATATATTGTCATCATTTCTGTCCACAATTCCAATGACATCAGTTTCTGCCGACTGCAACTGTGTTTCAAAGACTAGCAACTCAACCTTAGGCCATAACTTATGTAAAAATGTTACTAATGTTTTAATTTTAATTCACTTTCATTCACTCCCATCAAGAATGTAACCAGTAGTCAAGTTTCTTCATATCCACAAGTTTTAAATTTTCAACAACTTCTGCTCCATCAGTCAGTCCCTTCAATCAAAAACTGTATCAACCTTTTCCTGTAATGTCTCTTAATTTTCTCAAGGAGCCGTTCTCTGCTCCAGAAGCTAATGTGTAGCTTGGCAATATTTCATTATTCAAATCTGTTTCATTGCAATGATAGATTGGGGGGGGGGGGGGAGGAGGAGGGGAGAAGGCTGAGTAGTGGCATCTGGTAGGGTAAATAAGAAAGCTTCCCATTTATCTGAATATTCTTATGGAACCCCAGTCAACAAAAATGTTTTGGTCCCATGCTTTTCAGATAACCGGAGTTTTACTGTACTTGAATGATTAATGAATAAATGTTATGCTTATATTGAATTTTTTTCAATCTATTGAGTATGAATTAATAATATTAAATAAACTCCTTGTGAATCCTTCCTATTTATTTATTTACTTTTGTTAAGAAATACTTTATTTTTGTAAGATTTTAAGAAACATTTATTTCCTCAAAGTAATTTCTTTTGTTAAGGGGACATTCCAGTGAAACTGGTTTTCCCTTCTCAAATCATGAAATTCTATATTAACCCATGGGAAATTTTAGCAAGAACAAAAAACCATACATTAGTCATAAATTATAAAACACTTTCTAACACTATCATAATATTGTTACCAAATTAATTTTTTTTTTCATTCACATCACACAGTTAAACATTTAAGGGGACCCTTCACTAACTTGAAAATGGCCATTCGGTAATGTTAAACCAATGGGCAGGGTTTTTTTCTATTTGTTTAAATTTGAAAAGTTTTAAAAGATTCTTTTTGCATAAGATAGCTAAGCTCGATCTTTCATACGGCTGTTTTTTACTTTTTCGATTTCGGTTGCAGATTTTTTTGCATGGAATTGCAATGCATTGGAATTTTAAATCCATATCCAAAGTTTGAAAAGGAAATAGTCAACTGATTTCTTCTATTACACGATAAAAGGTTGATTTTAAAAGTCATGTCCTAATTTCTGTGAATTGCAAAAATCAACTAGTTTGTTATTTCTAAACATGTTTTTTTAAGTTCACTAATTTTTCTTTCTTCATCTGTGCCACAAGTGTAATCTCATTTTGTTTAGTGCTGACTATTGGCCAATTTGGCAGGGCTCAGTCTCCGGTGGCCATTACTGCCCTTTTAGTTATTTCCTATTTTGGGCACAGGGAAAAAACATCGCAAAATACATAAATCGGTCATAAAAAAATATCGCCGATTTCGTCAATTATGGTGAAAATAAATAACAAAATTTGTCGACCAGTCGCAAGAAGAAAACTGAAGTTCATGGGAAATCGGCAGCGAGAAAATATCACAAAATTCGTCAATCGATTATGGAAAAATATCGTGAAATTTGCCAGTCCGTCACGAGTAAATATCGTGAAATTCCTCAGCCGGTCGCAGAGAAAAAACGCGAAATTTTTCAATCGGATGCAAAAAAACAATCGTTATTTTCATCAGTATGTCGCAAGAACAAACAGGGAAATTTGCCAATTGATCTCGAGAAAAAAAATTATGAAATTCACCGATCGGTCCCTAGAAAAAATCGTGGAATTCGTCAGTCGGTCGTGGAGAAAAAGCACAAAATTTTTCAGTCAGATGCAGAAAAAAAACTGTGAATTTTGTCAATCTGTCGTAAGAAGAACCTGTGAAATCTGCTAATTGATAGTAGAAAATATCACGAAATTTGTCGGTCGGTCCTGAGACTTGATCGTTGTTTTACAAAGAAACATTTTCGGAAAATGATTTTTTGGAAACAGGAGTCGCCCGCCCACAAGAGGGCATGATAAATAGGACACAATAATAATCTTTAGGGCACGAATACTGCCATCCCGTCTCGAAATTCAAGCCCTGTATCTGCCATTCAAGCCCTGTAATGTATATTAATAATATTGCATAAAAAATGTAACTTAAACATTAAAATATTATGTTTATTTCAGTGGCGTGGCGTCCGGTCATCGCTGGATGCGGCGATGACCAAGCAATATTTTAAAACTCTTAATAAGCTTTTAAAACTCTACGATCCAGTTTTAGCAGAACATTTGGAGTTCATGTATAAGTGAAGGTAAGATTTAAAGTTTCTTTTTTGAACATTCAACCGTTGAATTTTAGAGTTAATAATTTTTCATCACAAACTTAAATAATTGCGATGACCGCCGAAAATTTTCACGCCACGCCACTGGTTTATTTGTACAATGAAATACTGATAATTGCTACTGGATTTGGATATGGAATTGACTATATTGATAATTGCTGATAATTGCTAATAATTCATTAATTTGTACAATGAAATGCTGATAATTTGTATAGTAAATTTTAACTAATTAATATGCATATAATTGTAGAGTATTTTCACAAAGAAATACTACATACTTTCATTTTATAATTTAAACATAAAATATCTACTAATATACCCATGATTAAAGAGTTATTTTCTCCAAACATAGGTTTAATTGATGCCCTTTTTCTGTTTTAATTATTTAATATTGTTTTTGCTCTAAGTCACGTTTAGTTTTATTTTAAGTTAAATTATTTTGATATTTATAAGTAAAAAGAAAATTACTTTTAATTTTAAATATTTATAAGGAAGTTACAAAAATAACTAGTTGGATTTGTCAATCCCAAAACTTTCTTCTATCTCATACATCTTAATATTTCAAAAAGTAGTTCCAAATGTTATCATACTTTAATATTATTAGTTCAATATTATACCAACTTTGATTTTGATCTAAAATTTCTGCTCCAGTCAATTAATCAGAATAAGTTAATCTCGATCATGATATTTATTAACACGTTCATGCCGGCGCGGTGGGTCACACTCGACTGACTCAGAGCTGGCAAGTCTCCGGCCTTTTGGATACCAGTATTTTAATACAGAAAATGTTGTTTTATTTAATTAGAACAATTGGGCGATTTAAAGGAACAACATTTTGTCTAAAATAACAGTGGTGTGCAAAAAGCCGGAGACTTGACAACTCTGAGACAGTCGAGTGTGACCCTCTGTGCCGGCATGAACGTGTTAAAATCAATAATTTTTTCGTTATTCTGTTGTACATCAGCTGTTTGTGAATAGCCAGCTTAGCAGGATGCGAAGTTCCCTTCGCTTCATGAGCCGCCAATATACACCACAAAAAAACTGCGAAAAATTGAGAAAATTTTACAAAAATCTCTGTTACAGTGCCACTTTCTGATGGAATATTTCCAAATGCAAGGAGAAACTGCTGGCCATAGCCAAAAATATACACACAAAATTGGTTCAATTCTATGCTTAGCTTCATACACTTTTCAATGGTAAAATAATGAAAATAACACACAAATCCGTATTATAGCGCCCCCTCACAGCAGAATATTTTCAAATTGAAGGAGGACCTGCTGGCCATAGCCAAAAACATACCCCCCAAAAATTGGTTCAATTCTATGCATAACTTCATACACTTTTCGATGGTATAAGAATGAAAGTGCCACAAAAACCGCTATTATGGCACCCCATTTTGGCAGAATATTTCCAATTTAAAGGAGAACCTGCTGGACATAGCCAAAAACAAATACAAAAAATTTTAATAAACCACTCATACTACAATATATATTAAAACACACATACACACATAAATAACGCCTGCATTCAACAGTTAAAGGTATATATAAATATTATACAGACATACAAACAATAAATACAATAAACCCAACTGGAGTGAAACATCGGCCGGAGTAGCTCAGTGGTTAGAGCAGCAGTCTTGTATACTGTGGTCCCGGGTTCGATTCCTGACTCTGGCTAATTTTTCACTCCAGTTGGGTTTATTGTATTTATTGTTTGTATGTCTGTATAATATTTATATATACCTTTAACAAAAAATTTTGTTCAATTATATGGATAACTTCATACACTTTTCGGTGGTACAATAATGAAAATGGCACAAAAATCACGATTACGTGCCCCCCCCCCTCCTTCCAGTGGAATGTTTACATATTGAAGGAGGCTGACCTCTAAAACATCTAAATCCGTCGAAAACCGGAAATCATTTCTATTAAAATACTTTCTTCTAAAAAATGGCCTGTTTAACTGTTAAACTTAAAAAAAGAAAGAAAATTAATAAAGTCATACTTTAATAAACAACTTCAAATTTTATTTTGCATTCTGAAAGTAAAGGTACAATTTTCTGAAAGAAGTAAACATAAATTCTTAAATTTATTATAAAGAGTTCAAATATCAATGTTAGGAAAGCTGGCAATTCTTTAAACTTTTGAGAATTACCTTTTACTCATGTATAGTGAACTTACTTTCATATTTTGCATTATAAACAAAATTGTTCGGCATTGTTTGGGGTCAAACTATTTCTCTTATCCTTATATATTCACTTCGCTGCGCTTTGCCGGATATCCGGCAGAGAAGTCGGATATCCGGTGATTGTGATCCGGATATCCGACGGTATTTCGGATATTGAAAAATCAGCCGGATATGCCGGATATCCGTTGCATCCCTAGTCTTGTTTAATTGGCTGCCATTTTGTAATATATTGATAGAAAAAAAAATACTATACATTAAAATCTTAGTCAGGACAGGCTGTGAAAATGTAGCTACTTCAAATTGTTTTGTATTTTTTATTAAATTTTATGTAGTGAGAAATTAAAAAAGTGGGTTTTTTTTAGAGGACAGCACAGTATAAGTATAAGTTATACTTATATATATTTATAATTTCCTATTTTATATATTTATTTTATATGTGAAATTAAAACATAATATTATGTTATAAACATTAATGTTATATGCATCTTAAAATATATAAGAATGCATAAAAAATATATTTACGCAATATTCCATTTACAAAAAGATATCGTTTAAAAACACCCCAGAAAATTATGCACAAAGACATACCTACACTCTACAGAGGTGTGAAAATTATTCGAATAATTGTGAAATTTACAATAAAATCTTGTTATATTGAAGAAATAATACATTATTTAAAAAATATTGATTATATTTAATATTGAGTGTGCATTCCCTTGTTTTTTTTATTAGCAATTCGATCAGTGTTGCCAGTGGGCTACATTTTTTAAATTCAGATTTCTTGATTGCCACCACTTTTTTGAAACGGTAAACATTTGTTTTCCTTGAATAACGTATCGGTGTTCTTCTGTGAGGGCATTCTTCTTTCTTGGTTTTCTTCTCTGATGAGATTACAGTGCCCATCATACAAAAAGGATATCCTCTATGACCTTTCGTCTAAAAATTGACTTAAAGTTTATTTAAGTTTTTATTTGAATTACCACAAAACTGTTATTACTAGTATATACATATATATATGTATTCATCACTGATGAAATTTGGAATGACAATTATAATTTCTCTGATTTGTTAATATTTTTAACTACTTTAAAATAATTTAATATCCATAGTTGTGTTGCAGACTACTCTAAGATAATAGAAAAAAATAACAAAAGGAATGAATGCTGTGATTTAGACATTTGAGAATTTGCAGACTATATGCTTTTGAAAGAGTTTTTTTTTTAATTTTTATTTTGAAAAAAAAAAAAAAAGTTTGGTAAAATTCTTTAGCTGCATATAATATATATAAGATTTCTGATATAATTTATTTTTTTTATCTGTATATACATAGATTATAAAGTTACTAAAACATGTTAAGAAAGTTTGTAGTAAGATATAATCACTATAACTTGGAGAAACATACAATGGGGCTGCTATTGAAATATTAATAAATATGCATACCTGCCAATCTTTACACTTTAGGTTAATTTTTTATGTTCCGATCACTTTTTTTACACTTTTTCTACTATTTTAATAATTCTTTTAGTTTTATTACATTGTATTTTTACGAAAATGTAACATATAAGACAAACATTCTCTTAAAAATGCGATATTTGCAGCTATTGTTGTGTAAATAAACACTTGATCGCGACAAGATTGATCGGTTGACTGTTTCCTAGCAGATGCTTCTAAAGTTGTGGTTTTTCACCCTTGATTGGCTAAACAGCGCATCAATCCAACGTCATAGTTTTGTTGGCGTGGTTTGCTTTTTCTCCCTCCATCCTGGACAAACTTAATTCAATTCAACTCTTGCTTTCACAGACCGGACATCTTAAAGCATTAGCACGTGGGCGGTTGTATTCATGTTTATTTGTATCATGAATGAACAATATATTCCATGTTATATCTGAATTTATTAAATCGTTCCTGCAGTCATGGCTACATCTACTGGATTTTTTATTATGACATGCGGCGTTATGAATCTACATAAAATTTCTTTTAATAACTTCAAATATATCTCCCGCAATTTAGTATGTATTAACAGAGATCAAGATTGCAATATGACATTTACGCTGTCAATTTTACAAAGACAATTGTCAAAGAGAATGTTCATCTTTTCAAAATCATTTAGAATCAAATTACTGATATTTTCACCAATTCCACTGCCAATTAAATTTGGGATAGAGACTATTTTCAAATTAATTTTCTGCAGGATTGAAATAACTAATGACGACCGGATATAATTTATGGCCCGATTCACATCTGCTTTTCCAGATCATCAATACCACTTGACTAATTCTAATTGACTAAGCATTCTTTAATTAGAACAGTAGTTTTTGTGTGTGCATATCCATACTGCTTTGCAATGTGCCAATGTCACATTTCGGAAACATCTTCCGAAATAATGGTCCAGCATGGTCAGTGCAGCAATAGGAACATTGTGTTGTGCTAAAAAATAGTTCAGCCAGAATAACAACCAATTGATTGTCTTTTTTGAAGAAATTACTCAGTTTTTGATTCTTGCTAACATTGACTAACTTGGCGTTTTCCAGATGTTTGCCCATCAACATATATAATTGGAGAATCATTTGGTCGGGAAATATCATTTTTACCTCCATGCGAAATTGTAAAATCGCTATGGCAAAAAAATGATTTCAGAAGTGGACTATCAGATGAAACTTTGGAAAGCCTAATAATTTTGAAAACGCACAAAAGGTTAGCATGCAACGAATATAATTTCAGCAGCAGTTAGCTGAGTAATGCCAAAGAAGCTACCGCTGCATCTTTAAAATGTGAAGCTCAAAGTTCTTCCTGCTGATTAAACATTCATCATGTTTTAAATTGTTCATTTATCATGTTTTTTTTATAAATAAAATTTGAAGAAATAATTTAAATAATATAATAAATAAATTTAAGTAATATAATTACTTATATAATTTATAATAATTATATAAGTAATTTATACCTATAGTAATTTATAAAATTTTAGTTTTATCTGAAATTAACTATTTACCATATGAATAATAATTAATAGTATTCAGTTGAACTTATAAATTTATCTGTTTTTATAAATAAAATTAGAAGTTTTTAAAAATGTATTGTATAATAATTTATACAAGGAAATGTATTAAATAATTAATATAATATGAAAGTAACTGTCAATTTATCAAATGAAATAATAATAAACAACTGAAATATGTTAAACATAGTATAATTAATAATGCTCATTTGAACTTTTATTTTTATAAATGAAATTTGAAGAAAACATTATAAAATATATATAACAGTTTATAAAATGTAATTCTAAATGATTATAATCTTAAATTAATTTTAAGGCATCATATAAATAATATTATATTAAAATAGCAGGAAAATATTTAACTATGATCCTTTGAATTTTTGAAAGTTAAGTTCTTTATTATGTTTTTTTTCAGTGAATTTGCACTAACATTGATTTTAGCTTTATGTAATGCTTTATTTTACATTGTATTACTATTTCTTCAGAGTTAGGGTCAGGTGGGGGAAAGTGGTGGTAAAATCAAGCTTTTTTTAGAAAGGGCCCTAAAATCAAACTATTAAATTTATTTTAATGAAACTTTTGATGCATTTTCTATACATTGGATTCATATAGATTAAACATGAAGCATAACCACTCAATTTTATTCAATTGTTTTCTGACAGTGATACATTTAAAAGAGCATGTTCTGATACCACCACTTTACCCCATGGTGGGGGAAGTTCCAAAATTAGTGTATATTTAAATAAAAATGCGTAAATATTATTTTTTAAATAAAAATACACTGAAATAAATGTATCTTAATTATTTTTAAAGGTACAAATGCACAAACAAAGATATTTTTCAGATATTATTCAATTAAAGAAATAATGTCCATGGCTATCAAAATTAGGTTCACTTAGTATGTAGCATATATTGCTGAACTCTATATAATCTTCACCACCAAATAGCAAGAAAAGTCTAATAGTTCCCCACTGGTGACTTAGTCAAATGCTTTATGTGATATAATGTATTAATTTTTATCACTTGGGCGATTATTTTAGCTGATCGACTTTTTGACGGTATGCAATGAGCATAAACAAGATAGTTTGTAAACATTAAATTTGTTTCCAGTTTCTAAAACTAAAATAAGAATAGTTGCCATAATCTCAATATATGCCTCTAAAAAAGAATTAACAAAATATCTTAATTTAAATAGAAAATAGGTTTTTTTCAATATACCCCCACTTTACCCCATGCGTCCACTTTCCCCCACCTGACCCTATGTAAAAAATAACTTTTAATTTAATTGTATTATCATATTAAGATTAAAATTTATAAATAAAGCATATTTTTTTTAGATTAATAATTTTATTACAGCCCATTTTAAAAATTAATCACATCTACAGTCTAAAATTGAATCATCATACAACATTGAGCTAAGCCTAACTATACCACCACTTTCCCCCACCTCAGAAAAAAAATCATAAAAAATTGAAATAATAGAATAATTCTTACCTTGATGCATGAATCTGTTTTTAAGAAGTTCTTCTACAGAAATGTATCAAAATATACTAATTTTTTCAAGTGAGAAAGGACCAAAAACAAAGTTTATCAATACCATCTGTTAAGAACAAACTGCACATATATGTAAACAAGAAGATAAACAACAGTAAACTTGTTGCCAGATTTACAAATCTTAATAGAAATATTTGTCACAAACTCCAATTATGTATTAATTGAAAAAAAAAGTAAAAATATGTACATTTATTGTGAAAAAAGTGCATTTTTTTAGATTACCACCACTGTCCCCCACCTGACCCTATCTAATTAATTAACATGTAATTTTTAAATCTTGTTTGCGCATACAAAAAACACATTGTTTCAAACCTTAGAAATATGTCGTTCGCGCGTTGTTTTACACCTTGGAATTTTTCTAGGTTGGCAGGTATGAAATAGGATGAAATCTCAAGTTTTGAACTAAATTTGGATTGAGATTTTCCTTAAAATTAAAAAATAAAGTGGATCTGGATATGAACTGGGATAAAAAGTACATTTTTTTATGCTTTCTAGGTTGGCAGGGTATGAAATAGGATGAAATCTCAAGTTTTCAACTAAATTTCGATTGAGATTTTCCTTAAAATTAAAAAATAAAGTGGATCTGGATATGAACTGGGATAAAAAGTACATTTTTTTATGCTTTCTAGGTTGGCAGGGTATGAAATAGGATGAAATCTCAAGTTTTCAACTAAATTTCGATTGAGATTTTCCTTAAAATTGAAAAATAAACTGGATCTGGATATGAACTGGTATAAAAAGTACATTTTTTATGTTATTTAAATTATATTTAAAAAATCTGAAAGTGTTTTTTTGTCTGTGTAATAATATTTGCATGACATAATATGGATTTAAATTAATGCCATGATTATAATTTGTTTTCAATTTAAAAAATGACAGTAAAAGAATTTCTTGCAAATGTGATGCTTTTGGTTATGCTATTGATTTCAATTACATTTACATCTTTGGTACAACATCCAAGTCTTGTATTGATATTTTTCCATTTATTGCAGTTATATATCATCTCCTTTATGGCAGTTTAATATAAAAACTTCATTGTTCACGGGACTTAAATAGACTAAGGTTCAAAAGAGAAGAAAAACATCATGGGTAAAATTAATCCAATTGCTTCTCATCAATAGAGATAAAAACTAGACATACTTACCATTTCAATTCTTTATTTATGTACCTCTCTCTAGTTCGTTACTTATTCAAAAAATTTAATCGTATTAATAAATATCAAAAGGTATTTATTTATAATATCCCTAAAATCTATAAATTGTAGAGACTCTTAATAAAAATACTTCTTTACTAATTGCAAAATTTTCAAGCATGCCTCAAGAAAGTTATCTTATATGTAAATGATGTTTGTAATTTTAAAGAAGAATATTTTCTATGCGTATGGTGAAATACTGTTTTAGAAGGGAAGTTTAAAGAAGCAGATTTCCTCTCTTGCCAAAGTGGCTTCCTGTTTGTGAAGTTTATAATACAGCTTTTTTTCTTCAAACCTAAGAACAGTTTTTAATTAGTATAAAGGAGACCTTTTGTACGTAAGGAAAGAAATTTTACAAAGCGCATCTTAAATACCAGCATTTCCATGGATACCACCAAGATTTTTGTTTGTGAGGTGTGCAAGAAAGGATTTCTTTCAGAGAGACAAAAATTACATCATCATAGTCTTGTGCATACAACAGAAAAGATGTTTCTTTGTGAGATATGCAAAAAGGGATTTTCTGTGAAGGCTAATTTAAATATCCATTTACGAACACATACAAAAGAGAAGCCTTATGTATGTGAGGTGTGCAACAAAGGATTTTCTCAACAGACTGGTTTAAACTATCATGTGAGTACACATACAAATGAGAAGCCTTTTGTTTGTGAGGTGTGCAACAAAGGATTTTCTTCAAAGAGACAAAAAATACATCATCATATTCTTGTGCATACAACAGAAAAGACGTTTCTTTGTGACATATGCCAAAAAGGATTTTCTGTGAAGGCTAATTTAAATATCCATTTACGAACACATACAAAAGAGAAGCCTTATGTATGTGAGGTGTGCAACAAAGGATTTTCTCAACAGACTGGTTTAAAAGCTCATATGAGTACACATACAAATGAGAAGCCTTTTGTTTGTGAGGTGTGCAATAGGAGATTTTCTCAAAAGTCCATTTTAAAAAATCATTTGCGAACACATACAAAAGAGAAGCCTTATGTATGTAATGTGTGCAACAAAGGATTTTCTCAATGTTCTAGTTTAAAATATCATTTGCGTACTCATACAAAAGAGAAGCCTTTTGTTTGTGAGGTGTGCAGTAGGAGATTTTCTCATAAGTCTATTTTATATAATCATTTGCAAACTCATACAAAAGAGAAGCCATATGAATGTGAAGTGTGCAACAAAGGATTTTCTAATTGGACTATTTTAAAGTATCATTTGAGTACGCATACAAAAGAGAAGCCTTTTGTGTGTGAGGTGTGCAATAAGGGATTTTCTTGGAAGTCTAATTTCAATAGTCACATGCGGACACATACAAAAGACAAACTTTTTATTTGTGAAGTGTGCCACAAAGGATTTTCTCGGTGGTCCAGTTTAAAATATCATTTGGAATCTCATACTAAAGCGAAGCCTTTTGTTTGTGATGTGTGCAAAAAGAGCTTTTCTTGGAAGAGCAATTTCAATAGTCATGTCCGTACACATGTAAATAAGCAACCTGAACGTTTTGTTTGTGAAGTATGTAAAAAAGAATTTTCTCATAAGAGTACTTTCAGCAATCACATGCTCTATCATACTAGGCCTTTTGTTTGTAAAGTTTGCAACAAACAATTTTGTCAAAAACGTTATTTAAATAATCACCTTTGCATACATGCGAAAGAATAATCTTTACTTGTGTAATGTATAGCAAAAGATTCATGTTACAGAAGCAGTTCATATAGTCATATTCTTTGATGCAAAATTAAATTTATTTCCATTGTAAGTTCTATGATAGATTTCTTAACCCTTTCAGGGGCAGAGGAATTCTGTTCATTAAATGATAAAATAATTGACTGACACCAGAATAGTCAAACGAATTTCTTACTACAATAACAAAACGCTATTTTTCACGTTAATTACAAAAGCAACATTCTATTAAAATATTCTTGGTGCCAGTAGTCAGTTTTGGAATTAAAATTAGGTGGCTAGACCCTCTAGCCACCGCCCTGGAAAGGGTTAAAGGACATAGATTTGAAGCTTTTTTAAAAATCTGATGAGGAATGCAGGCACGATTTTCACATAAGAGTCAAATGTACTGTTTCTTCTTCTGGCAAAATGAAGTGGTTTTGTATTGTAAAACTGAATATTTTTTAACAATTTTTTCCTAATTCCAAGTAAAATCTTTTCATGTATGTTGTGTGTATATATATATACTACAGACATAGTTTCCTGTGGTGAATGACTTTACTACTTTTTATTGTATTAAAGATCATGTTGTGACATTTTCAGTGTGACTTAATAAAATTTCTCTTACATAATTTCTTTTAATTTCAATTATTTTCCTTGAAAGATGAATGTTCTCAGTCCTGTTAATACAGTCGGACCTGTTAATACAGTTCGTTAAATAGAATTTAACGAAGTCGCTAAATCCCGAAAAAAAGTTCGTTATGTGGAAAATTCGTTAAATAGAGCTGAACCTTTTTTAAATACTTTAAACTATACAAAACAGATTTGTAATTCATAAACACTGAACTTTAATAAAAAACTTAACTAGTCACACTTTTTTTTTGTAAATCATATTTATTTTTTTATTATTCATTTTACCCATCAAAAAGAAATCTGCATGGACAACAAGAATTTTAAAAAATACTGTCCAGAAATACACTCTATTTTCAGTTTTAAGAAAATATTACATTAAAATTAATGAATTTTAATAACATTATCGTATTTATTATAACAAGTAATTTTAAGCATTGTATTACTACATGCGTCCTTAAATTTAATTAGTGAAACTTATTCACTACAGAACAGCCCTTTTGAGTGTGAAAGGAAGATATTGAAAGTTTGCATTTCCTGGATGAAATGCAAAGAATGACAGGGATTTTACTGCTCTCGTTGAGTTAGACACCTTGTAAAACTAATTCAAGGTTATTGAGCATTATAAAATGTGTAAAAGAAAGAATAAGTTTGAAGTGCCGGAAATATTTTGAGAAATAGGGAGAAAAAAAAATACATCAGAAGAAAAGGTCTGTTAAATAGAGAATACACTTTGCTATTTGGAGGTTATTTTACGAAGAAATTCGCAAAATGTTGTTGGTTCCGAGGAAAAGTTCGCAAAATAGAAGTCCAGCTGTACTAAAATTTGTTTTCGTCTGTTAAAGCATGTTGTGCTACATTTTCTTTGGTGGCTGAATTAATGTATACATGTATGAGAAGTCTTTTGGGTATGATTTTTTGGTACTACTTAGTTATCCCGTCGACCAAAAATGTATCGCCAAACTAGAAGATTAAGTGCCAATAATGGTTGATCGTAAATGTCATATTCACTTGACTTTAAGCAAGGTACACGTGTTTACGTCATCAAGTGATTTTTATTTCGACGTTTTATTGGTATTTTTATTAATGTTATACTAATTTATTTGTTCTTTTGTTATTTAAAATGAAAATTATGTCAATTTGTGTAATTTGGCGAGTGGTTTGGCAATTTATATAATTTGTCGAAATTGGTCGATGGGATAACTAAGTAGTACCGATTTATTAAAAACCTATACAGTACAATCTCGATTATCCGAAGTAGTTGGGACCGACCATCTTTCGGAAAATCGAGAAGGCTTCAATTTTAAGATTAAGGAAAAATACATGCGATATTTTTTATTATGGTTACAAGTGCTTAATAAAAATAAAGCAATAACAAAATAAAAACAAGAATAAATTACTTGAATTTTAATTTTGAAATTAAGTACCTTTTACATGTATCACAAGGGCTTGAAAAATGTTTTGTTTACTGCAGTTTCGATTGCCTTTGCTTTGAAGTTCTATCACGGAGTTTTTTGATACTATTAGTTAATCAGTATCACAGTCCTTCTGCTGCTCCAGCCATGTCAAACCTTTTGCAAAACACTCAAAAGCTTCAAAATTACTAATTTGTTTGTTTTCTTCGTTCCACTCCGCAGCTTACAGGAGCTCAAGTTTAATTCAAAGGAACTCTAAGAAATGGAATAGAAAATATTTATATGTACTCGTAGTCGGGAAAGGACTGTTTGCACACAAGAAATAATGATAGTTAAAAAAAAAGCTTTTAAAATGGATTTTGCATACAAGAAATGTGATTGTAAAACTTTAGAAATGGATTTCGGTTAACCGAAAGTTTCGGATAAAAGAGTTTCTACTGTAATTGAAAAGGTACAGTTTCGATTGCTCTATCAACTAAGTTTACTGAGATTCTTTGATGAAAAATACACCATGTATAAGAAATGTGTTTTACATTAGAAATTCATAGAAAATTGCTTTTTTTTCTTGTTGTTGTTTTCGCTCATAAATTAAATGTTCAGATAGTTAGATATCTGGGCCAGGTAAATAGATCGCTAAAAATGGTTGTCAGTCGCCAACTGTGCTTATCATTGTCAACTGCAAATTGTGTGCATGGTAACTAAGTGAATTTAACAAATACTTAACATCATTTAAAATGATGAATAATGTTATATCTCATTTGCATTTGGCACCAATATTACATTATATTTTTGAATTCCGGATTTATCAAAAAACTAGTTCATTCCATGTATTAAAATAAAGTTTTTGTTTATGTAACTATGCCTTTTCATTCTTTTAAATAATAATTTCTCAAGGAGTTAAAACTATGATGGAAATAAGCGAATTAATACAAATTTGAAATGAGTATCCACTTGAAGTTCATGTAACACTACCACCGGAATGAAATAAAAATTGTTCACATGTCGATAAGTATTCTGCAAACTCAGTCTTCATTTTGAATGTTATGATGAGACCTGTGATACTTTCGACGAGGACATTTAATGATTAGAAAATTACTATCAATTGAAGGAACTTACAGGTGCTTCTCTAGAAACTACAGAAGCAAAAAAGATGAGTCTTTAGTTAACCTTTAACTGATATCACGCGGTCTCCCAGACCCCGCGACTCCCAACTGTAAACACTTTTACAGATTTTTACTTATCTGTACTGAAGTTAAATAATATGAATAAAATACTTTTTTCATGCAATTCAATTCACATGCTCCTAAGAGAAGTACAACGATATTGTTAGGACAAAATTTAAGTAAATTCAACCATTTGAGTTATTTTTTTTATTAATTTTATTCGAGGGGTCTGAGAGACCGGATCACATCAGTTGTGTGACAAATTTTAGTCACATCAGTTAAAGGTTAAATAAGGCTATAACAAGCAATAAAATATCTTTATTAAGATTGACGATCGTTTCATTGCACAAACGGCGACATTTTCAAAATCATTATGAATCACCGCTCGATATCGAAAGTGTGCAATAAAAAAAAAATGTGTACCATTTAAAAATTGTTTTGAAAGTAATATCTTATTTTTAAACAACTTCTTATATAGAAATAATGTTAAACCCTAGCACACAATTAATTTTATGAAAATGTACTTTCAATCTTAGCAAAAGTTATGTTTGATAGCAATTGAAAATATACTTCATAGTTAAAAGGATTCTCATATACTTCCTCCCTCAACAAGCAAACCTGATGGACACATTAATGAAGTGGGTTTTATGAATAAATGCATGAAATTTGTTGAAGTATTATTTATACGCCAAATAATTGAACAGTGTTTTCCAAATTCCTATTATAAAGTGTACATTCAAAGCCTGATTATCAACGGGACAAATTTCCACCAGTAAAAAGGAATAATTTTTTTTGTCTTATTCATGATAGTAATTTTGCATTAAAACGGCGTTTAATAAGACGAAAATTTTTATCAAAATTTACTCAGGGTGTCTAGCCACGTGGAAAAGTCAGGGAAATTTATATAGACTGGAAAAGTCAGGGAAATTTATATAGACTGGAAAAGTCAGGGAAATTTATATAGACCGGAAAAGTCAGGGAAATTTATATAGACTGGAAAAGTTAGGAAAATTTATGATTGTGACTCGTTCATAATAGAATACTTAAAATTCTCAAACTTTTAGCTATTGCTGGTTGATTAAAAACAGACGAAAATATTCTTTTTGCATTACATTGCTGAATAAAAAATTAAATAATTGATGCAATTAAAAAAACCCCTACATTGTCAAAAACGGAAATTGAAATAAAAATCAAATTCACTGTTCGCCCCTTTTCAGATTGTCACCGTATCAACTCGTCACCATCAATGCCAGACATAAATCTGCAAATATCACAAATTTCCTGTTAAAAATATAATTTTTATACTAGAAAAGAAAAACTCGATTTATGGTTCTCTTTCTTCAAATCATTCGGATCAAAATAGCATTAAAATGACATGAAATGAAATGAGAACTTTTAAGAAGATAAAAAAGTTCTTTATAGTTTTTTTTTCTATGTATGAACAAAAAAAAAATTATCATCTCAGAAAGAATGAGCCGGTAGACTGACATAAAAATAGAGCCCGATCCTGGGTTTGGGCTGAACCCGTTTCATCTCTATAAAGTACAAAACAGAATGGTTAAAAAATATTTGTTTTGCTCGGAAGTCTGAGCACTAATGGTCGAAAAAAAATTGTTCAATACATAACAGTTTTTACAGAGGAGATTTTTACTATTATGGAGGATTTTCCTGTTTTGTGCACAATTCATGCAATTCCACATGCTATTCCAAATCTTGCACCTCAATGAAAACTTTGCTTCCCCCACACACACTCCAAAATAAAAAGCTCTGTTGAAATAATTTCCTTGCAAGTAAGGATGGGAATTTGAAATGTAAATATTCGAAGAAGTACGATTCATTCATTATTAATATTCATTATGAGGTTTTTAGGTTAAGAAAATATGATGATTTTTTGGACTGACAGCAGATTTTTTTTTTTTTTTCAGAACTGAATGCCTGAAATTTGCAGAAGTTTCAGAACAGAATCACTCCTTGCTCTTGGAAGTCAGTGTGGTGTTCTCAAAAAATCATCAGCGAAAAATAACATATTATAAATGTAATAATAATAAAAAAGCATAAATCATGCCATGTTGGGCAGCACTGATATAATGCATTAAATGTTTTCCCACCTACCGAAGCACTGATAATTTTATCGTTACAGTGTATCTGAATGTATTTCGGCTTTTTGGAAAAAGCTTTTAAATTAGGATTACACTCATTAAGTATTTTGAAATATATTCTCTCTGATTTATTCGGGATTGATCACAAACTTTTCTTTTAATTTAATAATCTTAATGGTCTTTGGATTATCAAGTGAAACAGTTTAGAAAGCTATTGGTATGTATGGTATAATAGGACATACGGAATGTTATTTTGGTGGTTTTTGACACAAATCACAATTGTCTATCAACAAACATTTAAAAAACAGTGGTAACTTATTTTCAAAAATAATTTTTGCCCAGTTGAGATACAATCAGTGTTGAATTCAGACATTTTTCTCCGGGGGGGGGGGGAGAGGAATTGCCCCATTTTTACTATTGAAAAAAAACAAAATCTCAAATCTTCTGGTCGGACATATCATTGTTTCGATGGGGGGATTGCCCCCCTGGGCCGCCTCCTGAATTCAACAATGCACACAGTTAACAATAATGGGACAGTTATGTATGTTACTCCAACTATTCTGCATGAGTTACAGTTTTTCCATTAAGCTCTTTTTGCATTGTGGAGAGAGAGCTTCAGAATGAACTTTATTTAAAAGCTCACCTGCAATTTTAACACGATTGGGGGGCTTATAATCTGCCCGTAATTTAGTAATCATGCTTTGGAAATTTTCATTTTCAGTAACATTAAATCGTATTAAAAAGCAGAAAACCAACGTTTAAAAATGCACAAATAATACATGAAAAGCAGCAAACGGCTCTTTCGAAGTACTCCTGATTTTCCAAGTATTTATGAAGCATTAATTTAATTCCCCCTTTTTTGTTTTGTTTTTCTCTCGTTCTCCAGTAGATGTCGCTACTTGTCCACTCAGTCGTTTCCTCTGCTTCTGTCTCTTTGGTTGTTTTTGGCGCATTCGCTACTCACATCGGGTATATAAGCCGGCACGCGTCTCTGTCATTTTGCTCAGCCTTGCTTTTTCTAGCACGCTGTGCCTTGCCCTATCTTGCAATGAAGAAGAATCTCGCTAGTAGATTCGAAACAGCTGTTTACTGCTTTTCATGTATTATTTGTACATTTTTAAACGTTGTTTTTTTGCTTTTTAATACTGTTGCACAAAGGCTTTATTTGCTATTTTTATTAAATGGTATGTTGCAAGAGTAAAAGAATTTTGCAATTTGTATATCTAATGAATTTTTTTGTTCTTCAGTTATTTTTACGAAATGTTTTTCTATTGCCGACTGCTTAACTTGGGGAGTTGATGTTCTTTAATATCAGCACTATTTTGTTCTTGATTTTCTAAACAAACATGCTTTAGGACTGGAGAATGAATATTCAAAATATGGCTGTTTTGTTAACTGGACACTTTTACATTTTTCTAGATGTTTTTTCATCCTTAATACTTTGGCACTTAAAAGATGGCCACATTGTTTACATTTCTGACTCAGAATTTTCAATCACTAACTTCTTAAAATCCCCAGATTGGATCCTTATACCTCTCTCCTTTTTTGATATTCATAACTCATTGAATAGGAGAGAGTTATTAAAAAAAACCCTGAGAAGTATAAAAATCAACTTCTTCATTACTGAAATTACATTAGAAGTTAGTGAAATCAAAACAAAGTTTAAGTTGTAGTAAATATCCTCGTTTTGGGTTTACAATTACAGTTATAGTTATGGGAAAATAACTAAATACTGCAGGTACTAATTTCTATTTTTATGAATATTAATTTATTAATATTAATAATTTTTTATATTTATTTATGAAACATTAATATGCACTTTGAATACTTTCTGTTGTCTTATACTAATAAAAGAAAGTTTTCGCTATGAGCGATGGCTAGCGAAAACTACTGCACATAAGAGTCAGAAAGTTTATGCGAGAATAGTCCAAGATAAGTCCTGATGCACCTAAGGCTCAGATTTTTAATTTTACAATGGCCAGGGCTTGGGTTCTTTAAGTTTTTATGCTCTAAGTTGTTAATAACATGCTTCCATTTATATACAATCTTCTTTGTTTTTGGAGCGAATTCTCTTTTCAGTTTCTACCCCATTTCTACATTTCAGTTAAGAACCTGGCACCCCGGCCCCTTGAAATTTTTGCACTCTAAATTGTTAAAAATTGCTTCCTTTTAATCTGATCTTCATTTTTGGGATCCTTTTTCCGTTTAGTTACTCTCTCGTTTCTACATTCCAGTTAAGATCCTGGACCCGTCTGGTGTCCTGTAGGGCTCGATCCTGGGCTGCTTGAACGTTTTGTGTGTCATGCATTTTTCACCCCTAATTTTCTCACCTTCTCAATGCGGTGATGGAACAGCTGCGCCAAATCGACAATGTTTGCGCATTTCTGTGCCAAAACGATCATTTTTCAACAAAATTGCGCCCAATCGATCTTTTTCCATGCGAATTTTGCCAGAAGATTGCGAAAAACATGCGAATTTGGTAAAAAAATCCTGAAAAACACGCGATGTTTGTCAAATGGTCATGAATAAAAAACCGTGAATTTTGTCAAAAGATCGCTAATTTCGCGAAAACGCGGTCAAAAGATCGCGAAAAAGCGCGATTTCGTTAAAAGATCGCGAATAAAACGCAAATTTCGTCAGAAGATCGCGAAAAACACGCGAATTTCGTCAAAGGATCGCGAGAAAAACGTGAATTTTGTCAAAGGATTGGTAATTTCTTCAAAAAACGAACAAAACACTGTCAAAAGATCGTGAAAAAACGCTAATTTGTTTAAAAGATAGAGAAAAACCGAAAATTCCATTAAAAGGCCTCAAATTTCGTCAAAAGATCGCGAAAAACACGCGAATTTGGTCAAAAGATCGCTAAAAAAAGTGAATTTTGTCAAAAGAATGCTAACTTTGTCAAAAAACGAACAAAACTCGGTCAAATGATCGTAAAATAACGCGATTTCATTAAAAGATCGCGAATAAAATGCAAATTTCATCAAAATATCGTGAAAAACACACGAATTTTGTCAAAGGATTGCGGAGAAAACGTGAATTTTGTCAAAGGAGCGCTAACTTCGTGAAACAGCGAACGCGGTCAAAAGATCGCGAAAATTAACCCGCAAATTTCATCAAAATTTCGCAAAAAACACGCGAATTTTGTTAAAGAATCGGTAATTTCTTCAAAAAATGAACAAAACACGGTCAAAAAGACCGTGAAAAAACGCTAATTTATTTAAAAGATACAGAAAAAATCGCAAATTTCGTCAAAAGATCGCGAAAAACATGCGAATTTCGTCAAAGAATAGCGAAAAAAACCCGAATTTTGTCAAAAGATCGCGAAAAAAACGTGAATTTTGTCAAAGGAGCGCTAACTTCGTCATAAAACGAACAAAACACGGTCAAACGACCGCGAATAAAACGCAAATTTCGTCAAAAGATCGCAAAAGCATGCGAATTTCGTCAAAGTATCGCATAAAAAACATGATTTTTTTAAAGGAGCGCTAACTTCGTCAAAAGGCGAACAAAACGCGGTCAAAAGATCGTGAAAAAACGCGATTTCGTTAAAAGATCGCGAAAAAAAACCCGCAAATTTCATTAAAAGGCCGCATAAACACGTGAATTTCGTCAAAGGATCGCTAATTTCGTCAAAAAACAAACAAAACGGGGTCAAAAAATCGCGGAAAAAACCGCAAATTTCATCAAAAGGTCGCAAGAAAGGGCAAATTTTGTCAAAAAATCACGAAAAACCGCTATTTTCGTCAAAAGATAGCGAAAAACATGCTGATTTCAACAAAGGGTCCTAATAACACACGAAAAATACAATAATTTTGATAAAAGATTGCGAAAAATATGCAAATTTCGTCAAAAGATCGCGAAAAACACGCAAATTTCCTCAAATGATTGGGGAAAAATGTGAATTTTGACAAAAAATCACTGAAAATACGCGAATTTCGTCAAAGAATACCAAAATGACATTTTGATGCTCCAAAATAATTATTTTCTGCTCCAAAACGAGCGTTTTTGCTGCTCCAGAATAGTTGTTTTCTGCTCCTAAGTGCTGTTTGCTGCTCCAAAATAGTTATTTTCTGCTCCAAAATGAGGTCCATGCTGTTCCATCACTGTCAATGCATAATTTTAAAGTTGAGTCTTGGGTTCTTCCCCCTTCACCAACACCCTCATAATTTACTGGGACCTTAGAGCCCTTTTTTAAGCATTTACCCAATTTTTTGCACATTTCTTTAAAATATTCTAACAAATAATTCATACCCTAACCTTAATTTTGATTAATTGCAAACATAAACTGCTAAGTACTAAAACCAAAATCTCCTCTCATTTACATGTTTTCATGTTAAGGCCCTGCTCTCAACTATCAGTTGGCCCCTTTTGAACCCCCCTATTATAGCTCTCTTTAAAATGGTCCAATTCACTAGCTTTTTTTTAATTAACAATTTCTTAGGTTCTCGAGGTACTACAGGAACAACAACAACAAAAAAAAAAAAAATTCAGACTTCAACTACCGCCAATTTTGAATATTAATTGTCTTCTTGGGGCCGTTGGTGCTAAAAAAAATTTAGACTTTAACTACCGCCAATTTCGAATATTATGCACCATAAATTGTTAATAAATTGTCCCCTCTTAATCCGATCTTCATTTTTGGAACACTTTTTTTTTCCATTTAGTTATTTTCCCGTTTTTACATTCCAGTTAAAATCCTGGGGCACCATAGGGTCCCATAAGGTCCGATCCAAGGCCCCTTGAACTTTTTATGCGGCATATATTTTTCACCCCTAATTTTCTCGCATTCTCAATGCAAAATTTTAAAGTTGAGTCTTGGACTCCTCTCCTCGGACCAACATCCTCTTATTTTTATTGGGTCCTAAGGCCCTCATTTAAACATCTCCCCCATTTTTGTATATTTCTTTAAAATTTTCTTCTAATGATTAATTTATATCCTGTGCTTAATTTTGACTAATTGACGATCTAAAGTGCTAAGAACTTAGACCTTTTAACAAGTTTTCAAGTTAGGGCCCTGCTCTTAACTATCAGTTGGCCCTCTTTTTGCACTTTGTTATAGCTCCCTTAAAAATGGTCCGATTCACTTAGCCTATATTTTCTAACAACTTCTTAAGTCCTTCTGCTACTGCATGAATGGCAAAAAAATTTCTCTGACTTCAGTTACCATCAATTTTGAATATTAATCTCCTTCTTGGGGCTTTTGTTGGAGCTTCTTTTAAAACGTTCCGATTCTATTACAATTTTATTTAACATAGTTTTGGCATCCTCCAGCTACTTTAAAACTATTTAAAAAAATTGTTTATACCCAACTACATTCCAGTTAAGACCGTGGATTCCAGGGTCTGGTCTTTCTTTATACCTCAGAAACCACCTTTTTCGAACATTAATCTTCTTCTTCAGCAACATATTACGTGTGCTCACTACAGCCACATTAAAAATTGCGTTACTTTAAAGGAAATTTTAAATAAGAGATTTGATACGTTTATTAAATATCGTGTTAAGGATGAAAGTTATTCATGAAATTTACAAAGGGAAATTTACAACCTTCCACCCTTTGGGGGTGCATTCTTTCTTGGGTTCTAAGGGCCCAATTTCAACGGGATTTTGTTCATTCAATTTGCATTACAGTTCAGCTCCTTTTTGTGTTATGAAATTTTTTCTTAGACTTCAGTTACCAACATTTCCTGACATTGATGGTGCATTCTTTTTTTGGATTCTATGGGCTTAATTACTACGATTTTTGGCTCACTCAACTTGATTTTTCGACTGTCTCCTGCACGTGCAAAGCATGCTGCCTTAGGTAGGGGGACCCAGGCTACAGGTTGGATCGGAAAGAGGTTTGTTGGGAACACTCTAGATGCTGCGGAAGGCAACGTGGCCTCCGAAATTAGGTTCATTTAAAAGAATTTCAAAATATATAAAATCATACAAACTTGAGTTTTGCTTACAATGGCGGATCTAAGGGGGGGGGGGGAGGGGGCGATCGCCCCCCCCCTTGGGCAAATAAAGGGTTTGAAAAACGGCATTATGCATCCTCACGAGAAATGACTTGGGGCGAAGCTCGAGCGCGGCGCGACCCGTCCCAGGTCGCGCCAGTTTTAATCCACAAGACTCGTTCTGGGTCAGGTCTTCCCTCTTTTAGAGCCGGGCCGTGTCCTGATCTTAAATTTTTCTGCAGATTCGGGTCTAGCCAGACTTCTTTTTCTTCCAGGTTGAGCCTGGCCTGGACTTCATTCTTCCTAGAGGTCTGCACTGGCCGAAATTTCCAAGTCGGGCCTCCGCCCGGAATAAAAGCTAAACGTTCAGTCCGTGTCAGTCCTTATGATAAGCGTTGCTGGCCCGATCGCGACCTGTGCACTCCTCTAAATTCCGACTGCCTGTCCGTCTGTCTGTATGTGACACAAATTTTGTGGGCGCTCTATCTCAAGAACTAATGCGCAGAATTTAATAAATTTATATTCAGGTAGTCCCTGATATAGATTGGTGCTGATTAGTTTTTGGTGTAAATCGCCCAGCAGGTGGCGCTGCTATGTAGCATTTTGCAGGATTTCCGCAAAAGCTCTATCTCAAGAACTAATGCACGGAATTTTATAAAACTTCAGATTCCGTTAGTCTTTGACATGAATGGATGCTGTTTACGTTTTGGTGTAAATCGCCCAACAGGTGGCGCTGCTATGCTGCATTTTACAGGATTTACACTATATTTGCAGTAGCTCTATCTCAAGAACCAATGCACACATTTTCATCAAACTTCGGATTTAGTTAGTCCTTTATATGGAATGATGCTGACTACGTGTTTGTGTAAATCGCCCAATAGGTGGCGCTGCTGTGCTGCATTTTGAGCTATTTCCTCAATAGCTCTATCTCAAGAACTAATGCACGAATTTTCATCAAACTTCAGATTTAAGTATAACTTGATTAATATTGCCGCTGATTATGTGTTGTTGCAAATCGCTCAACAGGTGGCGCTTCTATGCTGCATTTGTCATGATTTGCGCAATACCTCTATCTCAAGAACTAATGCACGAATTTTCCTCACACTTCATATTCAGTTAGACGTTGACATAAGTTGGTGATAATTAGGTTCTGGTGTAAATAACCCAATAGGTGGCGCTGCTATGCTGCATTTTGCTGGATTTACACGATTTCAGTGACAGTTATACCTCGAGAACTAATGCACGGAATTTCATATTTTTAGAATTCTCATGATGAACACAGATTGGCACTGAGATTAGTGAATTTTGAAGTATTGACATGTATGAGATAGAAGAAAGTTTTGTGATGGCCACAACATACTAGTTCCTTGTAGAGCTTTAAAATTGTGATTTTCTTTTATCATCCGTTTCTTTCATTCTAAACTGATTTTTTAACTGGATTTTCATTTGAATGTAATTGTCTCCTATTTTTAAGTAGTGTTTATGTACATAATTGCCTAAATAGTCCTCAATAATATCGTTTTTATGTATTCATGAATTTGGAACATAATCTGAAAATAAAATATGATCATAAGTAAGTGTGGTGTGCTTTATGAATAGTTTTAAAGGCAAAATGCAGGCTGTGCTAGAGTCGATTTTTTAGCTTTTACACCAGGTCCGGGCGATAATTTTTTTGTGCGGGTTGGACCTGGACTTGGGCCAGAAAATTTCAGCCCGGGGAAACCTCTAACTGACATATCGAAGGCCGCTTTATTTTTTTTAAATGCTTCTTTCATCCATCATCCCATAGCTAATGAACATACAGGGTGTCCCAAAATGCACTGGCTGATTTTAAAATTCAATAACTTGCAAATGGTGGCAGCTATTAAAACAAATACTTGCAGGAGAGTTATGTAAGAAGTCAAGGAGCAGGAGTGATTATGTTCCGAATTTTCCAAAAATTTTACCCTCTCGCTGCGCATCCCGCGATTTCCACGGCCAACGTAAAAGTAGCAAAATTTGCACAACCCGCGATTTCCGCAGCAAATCTTTTTTTTTATGATCTAATTCTATTAAAAAAAAAAAAAAAAAAACTCTTTCACAAAGGTTTCGGGCATATTTTAACTCTAAAATATATGAAGATTTGAAATATGTAATAAAATAAATGCGCAATTTTTGAAGCTATTTTGTTTAAAAATACGCGGCGAGAGGGTTAAGGCGTTCGGTTCAGAAAATTTAAAAAAAATCATCAATGCTTAAATTCGGACATAAAAATAGTCACGAATTTTGACAAATGGTCGTCATAAAAAATCTATTTCGTCAATCTAAAAATAACTTCAATTCCTCCAAAGGATCACGGAAAAAGCGCAAATTTTGTCAAAAGGACGACGAAAAAGAGTGAATTTGTTCAAAGAGACGCCAAAAAAGCGCGAATTTGGTCAAAGGGCTGCTGAAAAAACGCGAAATTCTTCAAATGATCGAGAAAAAAGTGAGTTTTGTCAAAGGGCAGCAGAAAGAACTTAAATTTCGTCAAAGGATCGCGGCAGAAAACAGGAATTTTGGCAAATGGCAACGAAAAACCATGAATTTCGTCAAAGGTTTGCGAAAAAATGCAATTTTTATCAAAGAATCGCGAAAGAAGCGCGAATTTCATCAAATGGTCTCGAAAGAAACGCGAATTTCATTAAAGGGTCGCGAAACGCGAATTTCATCAAAGGGTCGCGAAAGAAACGCGAATTTCATCAAAGGGTCGCGAAAGAAACGCAAATTTGGTCAAAGAGTCTCGAAAAAACTCAAATTTTGTCAAAGGATCGCGGATAAAACTAATTTCGTCAAAGGATTGCTGAAAAACGCGAGTTTTGTCAAAGAGTAGTGGAAAACGCGCATTTTGTCAAAGAGTCGTGGAAGAAATGCAAATTTCACCAAAGAGTCGTCGAAAAAATACAGAGGTCTCTTTAGAAAACAGCACACATATATGTATCTATATGTTTATTATTATAGATATCATTTTTAATCTGAAATAATATACTGAACTAACTTTTGAAGAAACGGGTTAACACAAACACAGCTTGCGCAAGAATCTGCACTCAGCGACTCAGCCTGAAATCGACCCGAATCGAAAACAGCTAACCCGATCTGCAACAAAAATAATTAGTGCCAGGATTGAATCCCTCCCCCCCTCCCTCTACTGTAACCTTTCAGAAAATTTGCTTTGAATTTCAGATTTTTTTTTTTTATTTATTGGGAATCACCCCTAATCAGGAGTTTTTTTTACTGCGATTCTATATTTTAGTTTAAAATAGCAACGATAGAGGACGCTGCAAGCAATAGACGCTAAATCTGTGCCCGGAGGAGGAAGGCCAGAAATTGGGCCCCGATTTAACGACTATTGATTGCAGCGCCATCTATCGCTGCTATTGTAAAGTAAAATCAAGAATTGCAGCAAAAAATCTCCTGACGTCTTACATAATCTGCAAGATTTTTTTTAAATGGCTGTCATCATTTGCAAGTTATTGAATTTTAAAATCAGTCAGTCCATTTTTGGGACACCCGGTATGTTTTTTGATAAGTTTCAAAGCATTCTTTACTGAATTACAACTGATCTTAGATATAAAGAGACAAGCAGTTTTATACCAAATTAGTACTTTTTACACAATCCTGAAGATTAAAAAGTATCCCTAAATAATTATTTGGGCGTGTCCGTTATGGAGCTTTTACTGTATATTGTTTTCATCTTCAAAAATATTTAGACTTACTTTTCAAAAATCGGGTTAGCCCAAACCCTTCTCGCAATAGTGAAAACCTATCCGAAACTGACTCAAACCCGAAATAATGTATGTCAATCTAACCCAAACCCAGCGCGCTAGGCGCAGCTAAAAAGTAGAAGTCAACCCGACCCGCAGCAGAAAAATAGAAGTCAACTGGGCCCAAACCCAACCCGCAGCAAAAAAGTAGAAGTTAACCCGACCTGCAGCAAAAAGTAGAAGTCAACCGGACCCAAACGCGACCCACAGAAAAAAGGAGAAGTCAACCCGACCTGCAGCAGAAAACTAGAAGTCAACCGGCCCAAACCCGACCCGCAGCAAAAAAGTAGAAGTTTACCCGACCTGCAGCAGAAAACTAGAAGTCAACCGGGCCCAAACCCGACCCGCAGCAAAAAAGTAGAAGTTTACCCGACCCGCAGCAAAAAGTAGAAGTCAACCGGACCCAAACCTGACCCACAGAAAAAAGTAGAAGTCAACCTGACCTGCAGCAGAAAACTAGAAGTCAACCGGGGCCAAACCCGGCCCGCAGCAAAAAAGTAGAAGTTTACTCGACCCGCAGCAAAAAGTGGAAGTCAACCGGACCCAAACCCGACCCTCAGTGAAAAAAATTAGTCCCGACACGCGCATCAGATTGGAGTCTCCAAATTTCTAAAATCACCCCCCCCTTGAGGACCCTCCAGATCCGCCCTTGTTTGCTTAAGGTTATCATAGTGGATGCCGGTCGTGTCTGCTAGTCTAAAATATAATTATGTTATTTAATAGAGTTTTAACCACCTAACTATCAGTGGTTAAAACTAATTTTGAGTAGTTTTAGAAGGTTAAAACCAATTTTGACCAATATTAACAGTTAAATCCAGTTTTAGGTTATTACAACGCACCCTGGGTAACGACGGGCAGGTCTGCCACTTTTGAGTGGTTAAAAAGTTTTGAGTGGGAAGCCCAGAAGCGTAGTGGTCAGCACACCTGTCTGCCACGCTACAGGTCGCGAGTTCCGCTCCCGGCTGGGCAAGGGTCACTCAACCTATCATCCCTTCAGTATCGATCAGATGAGTACCAAGCTTGCTTAAGAACTAAACGCCGAGGTTCTCGCGTTGGGCTGACCACCTGGCCGGGGCACATGCTGCATAACACCTCGGGGCCCAGGGTCAAGTAAACAGAGCTGGGCATTGTAGGCCCTTATCCTTCATGGATCGTACAGCTACAGGTTTTTTTTTATTATTGTTATGGTAGACCCCGGGTAATGCCGGCCGGTCTACTTGTCTGAAATATAATTATGTTGTTTAATAGAATTTTCTCTACTTTTCAGTTGTTAAAACCAATTTTGAGTAATTTTAAATGGTTAAAACCAGTTTTAGGTTTTTATAACGGATCCTGTGTAACGCCGGGCAAGTCTGCCTTTTTTTGAGCGGTTAAAACCAATTTTGACCAGTATTAAACAGTTTTGACTGGTCAAAATTACAACCTTAACTCGCAGGCTATAAGATAATAAACAAGTTGGAAATTGCTCGTCAAACGTGGCAAATGAGATGCGTTCGTACTATAATTAGTTTTTTAAATATTTTTTGCGCAGCATATTGTACTAAATGTATATTTTAGTACACTTCAATAAGTGCATATCTATTTTATTTTGTTCGAAAGGCTGTAACATCATTAAAATGCACTTGCAATAATTGTTTCCCATTAGCCGTAATGTAATGGTAAACTTTTGACTGTCTCTGTAAGTAAACTATGCATGCGATTTTAATAAAATTTGAAATGACTCGACAAAATTTTGCAACAATTATATATTTAAAATTTCAGACCATTCGCAAGGTTGTAACATCATTAAAATGCACTTGCAATAATTTTTCCCCATTGGCGGTAATGTAACGGAAAACTTTTGAATGTCCCTGTCATTAAACTATGCATCCGATTTTCGTAAAATTTGAAATGACTCGACAAAATTTTGCAACAATTATATATTTAAAATTTCACACCAATCAGTTGGATAGTTTTTGCTCTGTTATATGCGGACAGACAGACGGACGGACTGAACGACGACTATAGGTGCTACGCATTTACCGGGTGTCCCAAAAAGGACTGACTGATTTTAAAATTCAATAACTTCCAAACGGTGACAGATATTAAAAAAATTCTTGCAGTAGGGTTATGCATAAAGCCAGAAGTTTTATTACAGTGATTTTCGATTTTAGTTCGAATTACAAACAATAGATGGCGCTGTAAGCAATAGTCGCTAAATACAGGCTCGATTTTTGGTCCTTTCTGTTGTTCCATGCAGAAAAAGGAGATGGAAATGTATTATCCGGGCCACGAAGTACCAAAAATCGAGTCTGAATTTAGCCTCTATTGATCGCAGCGCCATCTATTATTTTTAATTCGAACTAAAATCGAAAATCACTGTAAAAAAACTTTTGATTTTATGCATAACCCTCCTGCAAGAATTTTTTTAATATCTGTCACCGTTTGGAAGTTATTGAATTTTAAAATCAGCCAGTCCTTTTTGGGACACCCGGTATATAATTACGAACGCACCTAAAATGAATAAAGAGAATGCATGCTCTAATTTTTTAGACATTAGAGAATTCACAGAAATCAATAAAATTAAAAGGTTAAAGAATTTTTAATATTTTTGCCTTGAATAAAAATTTCTTTGCTAAAATATTCTTTTTCTACACATATATAAGTTGTCTTATGTAATTAATTTTTTTTTATATGTACAAGTACATAGAGGTTATAAATTTATTAAAACATCTTAATAAAATTCCTTTCAAGAGATAAAGTGTTAAGCTTCTATTGAAATATTAATAAATATTAAATGTATTATCAGGTTTTCAACTAAATGTTTTAAAAGTTTTTCCTGGAAAAGTTTCTTAACTATCTTATATTATAATACGAGCAAAAATTGTCTGTAAATTTTAACTTAAAAACGGCTCTAATGATTTTGAATAAATGTTGTATTTTACCATTTTTGGGCACGAAAAGACCATTGGGCTTGGTCATGTGTTCCAGAAAATTCGATTAGTGGGTCATTTTGGATTATAATGGGTCAGGGTCAAGCTAATTATATCTAAAAAACGGCTCAATCGATTTTGACAAAATTTTATATCCAATCGTTTTGGGGCATGAAAAAACTATAGGGATAGGTCACATGTTCGAGAAATTTCGATTATTGAGTCACTTCGGGTCATGCTAATTTTATCTAAAAAGCGACTATAACGATTTTGACTAAATTTTGTAATCTATTGTTTTGAATTACGATAGGACCAATGGACTAAGTCACATGTTAGAGAAAATTTGATTAGTGGGTCATTTTTGGGTCACTCTGGGTCAAGCTAAGTTTACCTAGAAAACAGCTCTAACGATTTTAACGAAATTTTGCTTTCTATAGTATTCGGGTACGAGAATACCATTGGGCTAGGTTACATGTTCAAGAAAATTCGATTAGTGGTCATTTTGGGTAACAGTGGGTCAGGTGTCAGGCTAATTGAATCTAAAAAAAAGGCTCAAAGCATTTTGACAAAATTTTGTATTATTCCGTTTCTGAGCATGAGAAGACCATTGCGCTAAGTCACATGTTCGAAAAAATTCAATTTGTTGGTTAATTTTGGGTTCACTGTGGGTCAAGCTAATTGTATCTAAAAAACAACTCAAACAATTTTGACATAATTTTGTATTATACCGTTTCTGAGCATGAGAAGACGTGTGGGCTAAGTCACATGTTTGAGAAAATCCGATCAGTTTGTCATTTTTGGGTCACTGTGGGTCAAACTAATTGTATCTAAAGAACAGCTCAAAACATTTTGACAAAATTTTGTATTATATCATTTCTGAGCATGAGAAGTCCATTGGACTAAGTCACATGTTCGAGAAAATTCTATTAGTGGGTCATTTTTGGGTCACTGGGGGATCAAGCTAATTGTATTTAAAAAACGGTTTAAAAGGTAGCATCGTCAGCACAAGAAGACCATTGGGATAGGTCACATGCTCGATAAATTTAGATTAGTGGGTTCCTTTTGGGCTACCGTGGATCAAGTTAATTTAATCTATAAAACGTCTTTAACGATTTTGACTAAATTTTGTATTCTATCGATTTCGGGTTCGAGAAGAGCATTGGTTAGGTCGCACGTTAAAAAAAATTCGGTTAGTGGGTTATTTTAAATCACTATGTCTCAGGATCATGCCCATTGTATCTAAACAGCAAGAATGATACAGTGAGAATAAAATTTCGAATTGAACACAAGGCTAATTTTGACCGAGCTTAGCTCGGTCATCGCTTCTAGTAAATGATTAATTACATCTGGATGTGAACTGAGATAAAAAATAAATTTTGTATAATTTATAAATTAAAAAATCTAAAGGAGTGATTTTTGTCCGTGTAAATAATTACTGACATAAAATAGCTTTGAATTAATACCATGACTCAAATTTGTTTTCAATTTTAAAAATGGAAATAAAAAATTTTCTTTCACATGTGATGCTTTTTGTTATACTATTGTTTTGAATTACTCTTACATCTTTGATACTAATATACAAGTTTTGTATTGATATTTTTCCATTTATTGCAGGTGATATCTCTCCATTTATTGCAGGAATATATATCGTCTCCTTATGGCAGTTTGAGATGAAAACTTTACTGTTCACTGGACATAAATAGACTAAGATTCAAAAGAAAAGAAAAACTGATCATAAGCAAAATTAATTAAATTGCTTTTCATCCAAAGAGATGAAAAGTAGACATTATTTATCTTCTCATTTTTTTATTTATGTGCATCTCCAGTTTTTTTACTTATTTTCAAAAATTGAATGACATTGATAAAAAACTGAAGATATTTATTTATAATAACCCTATCTATATATTTAAAAGACCAGGCTGTTTTTTTAGTCATCAGCCCTGAGATTTCTACTGAACTGATTTTGATAATTTTTTTTTTTTTTATGAAAGCTGTTCATTTGTAGATGTACCCGTACTAGCTATTTTTAAATATATTTCCATTTTTATATTTTAATTTAATTTTTTTTTGCGAAATTTCTTTAAAATGGCGGCAAATGGATTTCTTCCATTGTTGCAGAGTAATGAGAAATAGTGAGGTTTATTTATGTTTATTGATTATATCCTTACTGATGCACATTAGAAATGATTATTTCACATTAGAAATGAAAGTAATTTTAATTTTTGAACAGAAAATGACGCTAGCCTTTAAAAAAAAAACCACACATTCCCCCTCATAAATCTTTTACATTTCTATAACTTTTCATTGCGCTGATACGGTGTTTGAAACGTTAGGCGAAATGATTCAGTGAGTGAAAATGATGTCATATTTAAAACAAAACGGCCATTTTCTTTGATAAAACTAACAATTTGACTAAAAGACAAATTTCTGCATGTCATTATACTTACTCATCTTGATTACATATTCTTCTAATACAGTTTAATTTTTCTGTAATTGGAACAGTTGAAGTTTGTGGAGATATTATTTTGGTAACTTTAGGTTAAAAATATCATTTGTTTTAAGAGTTAGAAAACTAATGTAAGAGGAATTTTTTATTGTAATTATTTTTGTAGATTTATTATAAATTCGATCTAACAGTTCTTTTCTGAACAGTTTCGTTCGTCGAATTTTGACGGTTTCCAACTCGTAATCTATAATTTGTACAGATTGTAAATAAAAATACATCTTCACTACTTGCAAAATTTGCAAGCATGACTTCAGAAAGATATCTTATATGTAAACGATCTTTGGGATTTCAAAGAAATATATTTTGCATGCATATGGTCAAATATTTTTTCTGGAGAGAAGTTTACTGAAGCATATTTCCTTTCTTGCAAAAGTGGCTTCTTTTTTGTGAAGTTTATACTGCAGTTTGTTTTTTCTTCCTAAGTGACCTATGAAAACGTTATAATAAATATTAAATAGATATCAACTAAATTTTATTAATATTAATTAAATTATATTATTAATTAATATTATTTATGTATAAGGTATCTGTAAAAAAAGTTACAAAGTGCATCTTAAATACAAACCTTTCCATGGATATCAACAAGATTTTTGTGTGCGACGTGTGCAAGAAAGGATTTCCTTCTAAGAAACAAAAATTAAGTCATCATAGTCTTATGCATAGAAAAGAAAAGAATTTTGTTTGTGAGATATGCAAGAAAGGTTTTTCTGTGCAATATAATTTAAATATGCATTTGCGAACACATACAAAAGAGAAGCCTTTTGTATGTGAGTTGTGCAACAAAGGATTTTCTCTAAAGAGTAATTTAAAACATCATTTGCGAACACACACAAAAGAGAAGCCGTTTGTATGTGAGGTGTGCAACAGAGGATTTTCCCATCAGTCTACTTTAAAATCTCATTTGCGTACACATACAAATGAGAAGCCTTTTGTTTGTGAGGTATGCAACAGAGGATTTTCTCAACAGACTGCTTTAAGATGTCATTTGCGTACACATACAAATGAGAAACCTTTTGTTTGTGAGGTGTGCAACAAAGGATTTTGTCTAAGGGGTACTTTAAAAAGTCATTTGCGAACACATACAAATGAGAAATTTTCTCTGGGAGATACTTTAAAATGTCATTTGCGTACACATACAAAAGAGGAGCCTTTTGTTTGTGAGGTGTGTAATAGGTTATTTTCTTCTAGGCGTGCTTTTAATAATCACAAGCTCTATCATACAAGGCCTTTTGTTTGTGAAGTTTGCAAGAGACAATTTTGTCAGAAGATTTATTTAAATAATCACCTTTGCAAGCGTACAAAAGAATAGTGTTTTCCAGTGCAATGTGCAGCAAAATAATTATGTCACAGAAGCAGTTCATAATGTCACATTCTTTCATTGAATATGAAATGCACTTCCATTGTAAGTTCCGCGGCAGACTTTCTTAATGTAAATAAGTTTGAAGCTCTCTTTTTTTTCATGAGGAATGCAGCCAAGGTTTTCTTCCAAGAGTCAAATGTACAGTTCCTTCTGCTGGCAAAATGAAATGGTTTCGCATATTAAATGTAAAACGAAATATTTTTTAACAATTTTTCTTTCATTTCAAGTAAAATCTTTTCATGTATGATGTATATATATATACTATACTTAGTAAAAAATGACTTGGCTACATTTTATTGTATCAAAGATCGTGTAATTTCTAGAAATTTCCCTCAATTGATTTTCTTTCTTTTGCGTACGGCTCACAGATGGTCCCCATTTCTGAAAAAGGACCCCTTTAGTCCCCTTTTATGCATTTAGCGCCTCTTGGTCCCCTTTCTGTGACTTTACTAATTTGAAAAAATCACCACAAAGTGCAAAAAACCCTAAATATATTTTGCATACTGTGAATATTTTGGGTATTAAAAATTATTAATAGTTTAAATATCACAGAGGACAAAATTTACTATAGCAATCTAAAACTCTGTAACTGCAATTTTTTCATGAATGTCAAAAAAAAAGCTGCAGAATATGAAAAGATGTAAAAAAAGGATAAGATTGAAAATCACATTTATTATTAATTAATGTACTCTAAAAATTCTAAAATTACAGCGGACAAAATTTTATTACATTAACTTAGAAATGTCCAAAAATCAGCACAAAGTGAAAAAATAAATTTATTCGTAAAAAATTTGTAAAGAATTTAAAAGTCGCTGTAAGATTTCCAAATACATTTTGTTTAAATGGGGGCAAAATTTAATTAACTGAGCTAAAAGATTGAAAGTGAAATACTTTAAGAATGTCAAAATTCGCCACGGAATGTAAAAAAATTCTAAAAATTTCATAACATATTCAAAAATGTTTGTACGAATTTTGAATAAACTTTATTCTACAAACAACATTTACTGTAGTGGGCTAAAAAATTTAAATTGGGTTCCATTTACTAATGTGAAAAAGTCACTGCATAAAAATCGATAAAAATTTGGAAAATCAGAAAAGACAAAATGTACTATAGGAGGCTCAAACAATGTGGCTGGAATTTTTCACGAATGGAAAAAAAATCGTCTCTGGTCGCAAAAATAAATAAAATAAAATAAAAAATTCACTAACAATTCAAATTGTAGGACGCAATCAAGAAAGGACAAAATTTACTACATTGGTGTTAAATGTTTGAAACCGAATTATTTTTACGAATATTAAAAAAAAAAAACAACTGCTAAATGCGAAAAAATACTGAAATTCACAAAAAATTAAAAAATTGCTGTGCAAATTCCAAATAAACTTTATTGAAAAGAGGACAAATTTTACTGCAATGGGCTAAAAAATTGAAATCAGATTCCTTTTACTGATGTGAAAAAATCGCCAAGAAATTTGTAAAAATTGATAAAAATTACATTAAAAAACTAATCCAAATAACGAAAATTCCTGATTTCAAAGCTAAGTACTAATTTCACCAACAAAAACTTTATGGAGGTTAGAGATAAACCCAATTTAACAATTTTATCTGACCGCTTTTCACGAGTTTTTAATTTTATATTACTGGGAGAGAATCATGTCATTCAGAATCATGTTAAGGCAACACCTACTTGACACAGAGTATCAAGTAGGTGTTGGTTAAGGCAGTATTAAATAAAATATTTTTCCGCAACTCAAAATTTTCTGACGCATTTTCAGACTCATTTTTAAAAGTAAAGACATGGAGCTTGCTGATGTGATTTTTTGAAGAGATTTATAAGCAACATGTGTTTTTATTTTTCATTCAATTAATTAGAACTTGATTAACAAACAATTATTTTTTCAGTACGACAATTTGTTTTCGTTTCTAGCACCATCGCTTCGAGAAATTCGGTTAAAAATGCCCACTTTGACAGCATTTTTGAAATATATTCTGCTTTTATCAAAAAATCGACCTATACAGCACATTATATTCTTTCTATATAAGAGAACATCCCGATTGAATGTGTTTGAGAGCAAAAATGTATTTTAAAATGAGCCTTTGATGGTTTTGTATAAATGTGGTTTTGATTACACCCTTGATACCATCATTTTTTCTTCAATACCTATTTTATTTTTTATTTATTTATTTATTTATTTTGTTACTGTAAAAGATGGTCCTATCAAAAACTTGTCAATGTAAAAGTTGTAAATAGTATTAAGAAGACGTATAATAAATTTAAGAGTATTGGATGTCTTGTGAATTGACGAAGTTATGAATTCTATTTCCTGCGCCCCCCACCTTTTTTTGTTTTAATTTTTTAATGTGATAAGAGTTGGTCCTATGAAAAACTTGTCAATATTAAAAGTTGTAGGTAGTATTAAGAACATTTATAATAAGTATAATTGAATTTGATATCTTGAGAATTGACAAAATTATGGATTTTTTCTCCCTGAAACTCTATTTTTTTCACCCCTTCAACTCAGTTTAATTTTTTTCAAAAATCTGTGATAAATAATTTTTTGGCCCTTTTTCTGCGAGTAATAATAACTTTAAACTGATTTGATATGTATATTAATTAAGAAGTTATGGGGTTTTTGTTTCCATAAAATCCCTCTCCATTTCCACTCCCTTGGGCAGATTTTGCCCATTTGCAATTCCCGCCGAGATTTTAGCCATTTCAATGTTTTTGGTGAGTTTGAAGATGATCTGTGCATAATTGCGACTTTTATCGTGCGGAATAAATTTAGTACATACATTTGTATATACATAAACTATTTAGGTAAGGGTGGTTTTGGGTCCTTCGGTCATTTAATAAAATTTCATTAAGGAATTTTTCAAAAGTTGTACCATGGTAACGACTGCAATAAATAGTATTTCTTACGAAATCTACCTAAAACTGGCTTTGAGGTGCATAACTTTACACATTATTCCTGCCAAATCTCTGAGCTGTGTGAGCAGTGATCTCTTGAGCACAACGACATCCAAACTTCTATCTTTATTATTATAGATTTAGTTTTCTTTTCAGGTATAACCAAGGTACTAAAGGAAATCGTAATTACAATTTCTGCTAGTTTTCTTATATTTTCTTCGCTATACAGTTACCAGAAAAAAGTATTGACATCATGATTTCAATTTTTTGATGGACTTCCATGTTTTAGGTTGACCTGAATATGATTTGCAAGTTTTGAAAGATCTCTTTCTGCATGTGATACAAGTTTTGTAACCCCTCTATCTTAAAAACTAAAACATGGAATTTCATCAAACACCATATTTAATTAGACTCTAGCATATACAGGTACTAACTAGGTTTTGGCATATATTGCCCAAAAGGTGATGCTGTTATTCTGCATGTTTCTTAATTTATATGATGATACAATTATCTCACCATCTCTGGGTGAAATTTCATCAAACTTCACATTCACTTAACCTTTAAATATATTGATGCTCATTAAATTTTGGTGTATTTCACTCAACAGGTAATGCTACTTGGACACATTTTTAATGATTTCCATAAAAGCCAGATCTCGACATGCTTGGTATGGAATTTCACTAAATGTAATGTGTAAGATGATTACGAATAAATGTTGATTCAATATTGTGTATGATCACCCCCCCCCCCCCCCCAGAGTGTGTTGCTATATTAAGCTTTTTCTGATGAACTTTATAGCTTTCCTCAGCTTCTATTGTGTAAAAATGAACTAAATTTTATGTTTGAGATTAATAATTAGTTATATTTATGTTAATCTAATTTTAAATTTTAGTACTGAACTAAGGATTCTGTTATGCTGTGTTTTTTCTTATTCGACGATCATTGATACTCTGTGTAAAGTTCTAAGAAATGCACTCTACTTCATAATTGTTAATGTGTATCTCTAATAAAAACTAGGTGATTTAATATTTTCTTAGGTGCATTAATTTTTAGTGTTTTTATTTTATTGAAAATCATTTTTTGCTGTTCTAAATATTAATAGAGTGACAATTTGAATTAAAAGCTCCTTTAAGGAGAATGTCTAATGTGAGTGCTGAATATTAGAATACTTTCTATATTGTTTAGTGACTAATCTTTATAAAGATAACGCATTAACATATTTTTAATTAAAAAAAATTCCTGCATGTTTAGAAAAACTCAATTCAGTATTTTTAAACATGGTTCCATTTTTAAATATAAATGACCCCAAAAAGTCCAATTTTTTGAATAAAAATGGCCCTCTTTTTTCCTTTTGAGAGACCAAAATGTGTTGGGAGCTGTGCAACTATTATTTTTCTTTAAGGGTGGATGTGCATCATCCTATTAATACTATAATTTATTTTCATCTGTGAAGCGGGTTATGGTACAAGGAATTTTCTTTTGTGACCGAATTATTACACACATCATTGCAGAAAAGTCTTTTGGTATGATTTATTTTAACCCTTTCAGGGACAGAAAAATTCTGTTCGTAAAATGATGAAATATTTAACCGACATAAAAAATTATAAACAAATTTCTTAGAAAATAAAAACTTGTTTTTCCAAACTTTCAGTGTAAAAGCAAAATTTCGTTAAAATATTCTTGGTGTAAACTTACCAAGATTGGTTGATAAAGAATATGCCATTTTTAAGAACAGAACTTAGAGAATTGTTTTTTTCTTCTTCTTGTTGTTTTCAGTTGTAAATTAAATGTTCAATCAGTGCACTTTGATACTATTAATTACGTAAGGAAGTTTTATTAGATCCATAAATAAATGCTGTCCCTATGACTACATATTCCTTATTATATTTTAATTTTTAATCTGATGTCATTATAATATCTTATCATTCATTTTGAAAAAATGATTTTTTTCCCCATGTTATCTAATATAAATCTGTTTTTAATCAGAGTTTGTGCACTCATTGAAAGTCCTTACTTTTTTTAAATGTAAAACTACTAAGAAGCAATTCTGCTCTATCTTTTAGTTGTTTTTTCTTAGCTATTATTTTGAAGTATTGATAAATAAATAATCAATCAAATAAAATAAAATCTCCAATCAAATAATCTCTCAAATAAAAAAAAAATAATATAAAATCAAATAAATTCTCCCTCTTAAAATTTCTGATACTCTTTCACTATCTCTTTCCCTTCCTGTGCACAGTTTAAAATCTTTTCATTAATATACAGTATAACTTCTTTAATCCAGAATCATCAAGATTACAGCGCTTTCGGATTATAGAAAATTCCAGACTACAGAAATTTTGAAACTAGAATGCATTTAGATAAATAATAATACTAATATCTATCATTAATATGGCAATACAAAAATGCAAGGAACTTGATAATTTAAAATAATTGAGAAAAATCAATTCAAAAAACTCTAAAAACTATATATTTTTTAATAGTTACATATATTTTATGAAATGTCGCCATCTGTCATAAATTACAAAAAACAATAACAGTACATTTTTTTTAAACAAATTACAATTTTATATTTATAAATATTCAATAAATAATACAAATCATAAGAATAATACACATAACATGAAAAATTTTGTGGAAGTAACTAATTTTCTAAAAAAGAAACAATTATAGTAAGAAATTTAAATAAGACTTATAATTAATTAAAAAAATAACTGTATAATTACATTAACATATTTAATATAGCAATACATAAGGCTAACGTTATAAAAAATTAAATATATTACACTTAGAAATAGTGAAGTAAGTCAAAATTAAATGCTATTTAAAAGAAATAATAATATCTGGTTCTGTGGTGTTTTGGCTACATCTTCTTATTTTTGGAGAAAAAAAAGTAGCAAAATTAACACTAATTCTGAATTTTTACAACTTATTATAAAAAAAAATCTACATTTATTAATTAGGTACGGGTGCCCAGCAATTAACCAAAAATTTGAATTGTTTAGTAAAAGAGTTTGAGAAGCGATAAAAGAAAAATTTTTTACTTCACAATTTATTCCAATACATACGTTTATTCCAATTTAATGTACAAGATTTTCGAAGTGCTTCCCATTACCTGCAACAATATGGCGAAGCCTAAGATCAAAGTTGTCCAAAACTGAACGTATAGTTGGCAGTGTGATGCCCAAGATTTCAGCAGAAATGGCTTGACGGAGCACTTCTAATGATTGTGGAGGATTTTTGAACATCTTCAAGTAACCCCACTGCTTGGTTCGATACCAATATCGCCCGTCGGCCTAATCATTCGGAGTTTTCGTGGTTTTCTTCGAACCTTGGTTTTGTTTTCCAAGCGTAAATACGAGTTAGGCTTCCTTAGAAAGACTCCCACGGAGGGCACTCCCCACCTTTGGGCCTATATCCTTCGTACTGATAATTGGCCGTCATAACACAACCAACCAACCAATCAAGTAACCCCACAGAAAGTAGTCCAGTGGATTCAAATCAGGAGAATAGGCAGGCCAATCAATCCCCTGTCCTGTTGCGTAAGCACAATTCAAACCCAAAACTCTGTCATAGAAATGTTCCGCTAAAAGTTCAAAATTTTCTTTAGTTCTGCAGGGCCTGGCACCATCCTGCATAAACCAAAAACCATCAATACAGTTCATCCCGTGGCAATAAGGAATAAAATGTTGGTTCTGTGGCAATAAGGAATAAAATGTGGTCCTTTAAATGGGTGGAGTCTACTAGTATATGTTTGTTCTGGCCAAATGTTACGTCACAATGACGTCCCAATAAACAGTTATTGAAGTTTTAAAATTTCGGTTAATTACTGGGCACCCTGTACATGTGCAATTCACAAACTTCTTACAGTTTTAAAATTGAAAATAAAACAATTTTGTAAATTAGGTAATTAGTCTTTTCATTTTACTCAATAATTTTCTGAAATTCACTCATATATGTGTGACAGCGCCATCTGTGATATTTATTTGCAAATAAAAATGAGTAAACGTGTCAAAATGTCTACATTGCTGAAGTTTCCTAATTACAGGTGTCTGGATTAAAGATGTTATACTGTATATATATATTACGTTGCAGCTACTATTTTGAAGTACAAATAAATGAATTGTCGCTGTACTTGTACTTTAAGATTGTAGCTTCCTCTTTAGCTTCATCCTCCTCTCCTTACCTAAGACTGACATTTTTAAATGTTTAAAGTTCTTATTTTAATATTTATACAGTTGAACCTGGTTAAGACATTCATAGTTAATATGCAGAATTTATTCGGCCCTTTGAACATTTTTTATAAGGCAAATGCAAAAATATAGCATTTAATGCATGAAATTACACTCTGTTAGTACACGATCACGTTTAATACGAAATAGACTTTTGTCTTTTGAAGCACAATACCACACTTACGATGCAGATTTGTGGATCAAGATGCAAATTCCTTTTCTCTTCTCGAAAGTTGCCAATTTAGCAGATATGTTTAGTCAGATAAAAACCACTGTTTACGAATAGTAATATCTCCTGTATTAAATAACAGGTTAACTAACGCAAACATTACTAATCGGAAATAGTAGTAGATATATGAATAAAAAGAAAACCTGCTAAATTAGGAATGCTGCAATTCTAACATTCTTCTTCTCGCTTTTTGTGTGTATTTTTACTGTAGTAGAGATAGAAGAATTGAGGATGCTTAGATATCTCTCTATTCTAAAAAAAAGTAACTACCGCTGTCACCGCCGCCGCCGCCGGTTTTGAATTTTTTGTGACCGGAGGTCTTTCTTCGTTAATATTAAGAAAAATAATGCATACAAAAATATGAAAATTGGTAGTATTATACAAAAATGTTTGATAAACACGCTGATGCAGACAGTTTTCAGATCGAAGAATTATTTTAAGAGATATTTAATGCTAAAGTTGGACAAAATCGTTCCACTAAAAAAGTTTTATAGGAGCAAAAACTGTTCTTAGGAATTTAATCATTTTTAGATCATTTTATGCGTTAGAATTTGCCGGAGTGCAGATTGCATTAATGTTTTTATTTTCACTAATTTGTTGAGGTTTTATTTCTATTTTAAATTCAGATTTTCAGCATTTCTAGAGATATTTTTAACAGATTTTAGAAAGTAATATTAATTTAAACTGTTGCCAACTGTATAAACAGCGGAAGCAATAATGTTTGCTTCAAAAGAAAAATATTTATACGTGTAAATAAATTAAAAATTTATTTACACGTGACTATTATAAACAGAAAAAAACATTTGGAATTGGAATTAAATAATTATGTACAAAAAGCAGGAACTTATTAAAAATTATGTCATAAAAACTATAATTACACATGAATTTTAAGAGAGAAAGGAATTTGTAAAGCAATAAATTTATTAACATGCGTTAGAAGTCTTAAATAGGAGAAATTACGTCATATTTACGTCACATTACAGTTATTACATAAAATGAACACAAAATAATATTGCAAAACGGTTTAAATTTAGAAATTGCGCTAGACATTTATTTGATATTTTAAGAGGATACTTTTCAACTATTTTTGTTAGGAAAGCGCAAATAATATTTAATTTCTAACACAAGTATTTTCACTTGAATATTAAAAAGAGAAAGAATAGTTTGGTCAAAATTACGTCAGGTTAAAAACGATTAATTTAAAATGTCTCATTTAAAAGAACTTTCTTTTCACTTTGTTAAAAAATACCAGGAGACAAAGACTCTGTTTACTTAATTCCTTTTATATTAGCTTATTTTGAAATGATGTTACACGTGTCTACGTCATCAAGTTATTTTTATTTCGACGTTTTATTTGTATTTTTATTAATGTTGTACTAATTTATTTGTTTTTTCGTTATTTAAAATAAAAATTATGTCAATTTGTATAATTTGGCGAGTGGTTTGGCGATTTATATAATTTGGCGAAATTGGTCGACGGGATAATCAAGTAGTACCGCAATGGATTTGGCGTTAAAACTCCCCAATCAAAGAGAAATGAATAGGAATACGCTTATAGAGCGATCGCCACTGTTTTTTAAATTATAATTCAATCTTTCGAAATCTTTTTAATGCCGATCAAATTAGCGTGCATTTAGAGTCTACGGTGTCTGGACGGGGGTTGGCGAGCGTAGCTCGTAGGGGGCCGAGCCCCCTAGTGTCATAAAAATTACTATGATTACATATGACTATACCTGTTGTTAGTGACATTTTAAATGTTTGTTACATGATTACTATGTTTTATAATTTATGTTTTAAGCAAATAATAATAATAATAAACACATAAAGATTAAAAAAATACAATTGCGGTTGCATAATTTTTTTTATTTTTTATATGTTTGTCTCCTTTTTGCTATGTTAACAATATTTTTTCCACAAAGATTAATAAGATTTTTATAATGCAAACCCTAAAATGCAAGGTTTTGCATTATATAGATAATTTCATACATCATTAAAACTTACCTTGTAAACATGGCCAAATAGACCTGGAACATATCTATATACAGTAGAAGATCTTTATATATCATTCCTCAGAACCAAAATTTCTGGCGATTATAAAATTTTGCATAATATACATCATTTCATATATCGTGAAATAACCTTATAATCATGATCAAAATACACAAAATCTTTATTACATATTTCCTATTTTTTTTATGATAGCAGTTTTCTCATAAAAAAAATCAGAATTATGGAGATAAAGATGAAATAATATTTTAAATTTAGTCCTCTAGAGGGTAGCAATATTTCTACAATACACATTGCAGGATTTTCATAACTGTAAAATTCACTGTTTACATTTCAGAAGATGTGCATTATATAGAATTGCGTTATAAAGATCTTCTACTGAAGTTATTTCTTATTATATCAAAAATGAAGGACAAATTATAATACTGATTAATATTTGTCACAAGTACTAAATGAGATTTTAATAACAGGATTGTGTTTCAAGTATTTATTATTTTTTCTCTGTGTTGAAAAAAAAATTAGTCTAGAAAGAAAATTATTTTTGTTCTTTTATTTTTAGTTGTAATGTCAATAATCAGCAATAAAGCCATATTTAAATCCATGTGTATTTTCAGTTACTATTCCACTCGATCGTATAAATAGAAAAAATGCGTTAAAGTTCCATGCAGTTTAATTTTAGTCTAAATATACATAAAAGACACAATTTTCAACCATAAACATACAAATGAAAGTTCTAAAGCTCATTTAGAATTTTTGATGTGTAAATAATCCCAGTTCTTGCATCATTATACAAATCACGTTTAATACACAATCCCACTTAATATGTGATTTTTGTCCACTCCCTTAAAATGCATCTTTACTGGATTCGAGTATATATTTATGAGTATATATCGAGTATATATATATATATATTACTTTGCAAAAATAAATAATCTAATATTTAAAGCTTCTTGAAAAGATTTACTTTCTCTTTTTTGGCCATCTCCACCACGCAGCACACAAAGTTAAAAAAATTCATTCTTAAATCAAAAATATCTGATCCATTTTAACATGTTTTCTTTTGGTTATTTTGTTACTTTGAAATACTGATAAATAAGTAATCATTTATTTAAACTGTTTCCCCTTCCTGAGCTTTCCAATTTACTTTACTCCTCAGCACAGTTTAAAATACTTTCATTACAAAAAAAAAAAAATCCATTTAATATTTAACACTGTAGTTGTGTTTTAATACAACAGATTGAACAAGATATATTCAAAACTGGTATTTATAAATGATATAACTGAAAATTTTAAATACAGTACAAAACCATTTATCCGGAATCATTGGGGTCTGATGTATTCTGGATAACTGGTTGGGCATTAAACCAACATCTATTTGATCAGATTTGTAGAATATATGTGGCTATGACAGTGTTTTGATTTCAAATTAATTATTAGACTATTCAGAAAAAATCAGGTTCTCAGACATTAGTAAAAGTTCCAAAGAAGGCAATTTATAGAAATATAGTGGAAACAAAACTCCCTTTTTTCCTATGCATAAAAATCAAAATGCCCAATAGATAACTAAATATGCTTCCATTTTCAGCTTGATGTGTTATAATCAAGTAATGCAAAGTTTGCAAGTTATGCAATATAATCAAGTCAATGCTTAGTTGTTATAATCAAGTTATATCATGCACATTGTAATTTTTAAAGTAATATACATATCAAACGGGTACTATATGGCTCATTTTTGGGAAATAAGTCAATCAGAAATATTACTCTAGATAACTGGTTTTTGGATAAATGGTTCCATACTGTATTTAATTTTCTTTCATTAATATATATATACACACACACACACACACATATATATACATGCAGTTCTGTATTCTTGGTTTATAACGTGTAGTCAATCATTCACAATATTGCAGTTTTTGATGATGGTCGGTGATGTTTAATTAATGGTTATATATATATATATATAGCAGAAACAATATGTAAAGAAATCCATTTTTTAAAATTATTAAAACCGCCACGGCGAGCGGCCCATCTTCGTCTGCAGCCCTTTATTCTTCTACTCTAGTCCCACTCTTTTGCGGAAGCAAGATTCCTAGGTCCCCAGCCACGTCCCAAATGAAAGACTCTCTAGCGAAAATCAGATTGAAAAAAAAATAAATCAAAAACTGAAACCGGACAAATTTAAAAGGGAAATTACACAAATTAAAGACACCGAAAAGCGGGAAGGGATGGGCTCGGGGCGATGAAGCTACCGAAAGACTCCTAGCTACTTCGAGCCCCAGCTAATTTTTCACTCCAGTTGGGTTTATTGTAATAATTTTGTTTTAAGTCTGTCTTAATATATGTGTACCTTTAATAATATGTAAATAATCAAATATTTAAAGCTTCCTCTGAAATAAGAACTAGAAGATTTTAGTCTTATGCACAAAGAAGATGTGCTTCTATTATGAAAGCAGCAGGAAGACTAGTAGAAGAACATCTTTTTGCCTGACGAATAAAGAATTAGATCTTTCGGAAGGCCTAGCACATTTAAAATTTTTTGAGGATGTTTTAAGAAGAGCTTTTAGTTCTTATTGTTTCACACCAGTTTCAACTTATATTCTCCCCTTGAAATGTCCACTTCCTCTTCTTTGCTCAATCAACTGTCTGAATATCTCAATGGTTTTCTATTGTTGACAAGACTTGTTTCTAAGTGAGTGAACAAGTTGATGAATTGCTATCAATATGCAAGTGTGCTCATAAATCAGATGGCAGAAGGGGTTCCATACCCCCTTCCCACAGATGTTAAACAGCCAATTTATTTTTTTATCAACTTGAGCCCTTTAAAACAGACCTCTTTTAAAAGTAATAAGGTATTATTAATGATTTTCTGTAATTATCAAAATTTTATATTTAAAAACATATTTAATTGAATTTGCTTACATTCAAAAGAACAGCGGTAAATATTAGGTGATCATTTCAATTATTATGAGGGTCAGGTGAGGTGGAATGCATAATACTGTTTTGTTCCAGAATTTAAATCATAATATGTACAAAAAATATTTGTAAATCATGTGTATAATTTATCAACCATTCAACTTTCATTTTAAGTTAAGAAAAAAATGTTGGCAACATTTAGTCCATTTAGAGTCCATGTTGAAAGTCACGTGGTGAATGCCAACATCATTTATTGCTGCATTAACTTTACTGTCTCTTTTTATTTTATTGCAGAAATATATATATATATTTATTTACTGCATATTTTGTACATAGTAGTCTGTATTGGCTGAAAAAAACATTTGAGAAAAATTCTTTATTTTTTAAAAATTATAATTAAAAATGCAATGTGAGGTGAAATGGTTATATATGATTATGCTTAGAGAATTAATATGGAAAAAATCTTTAAAATATTTTATTGCCCAAATAATTGAAACATCAGATCCTCTTACTTACGTAGTAAAATTCCTGCGACATCATCCGTAGGGAACTTCTATACCTTTGTAAACAAAGTTGACGAGGTAGAAATAGGCAGTAAACAACTTGTCAGGAAGCTTAGCCGACCAACACTTAATAATTGGGTCCATTATGTTTTTAATGAGAAAGAAATTGGCATATATAAATAGGAATAAATAATTTGATGTAATAAAATATATAATACACTAAAATTTGGATTATTGGTTGATTTGAATGCCTTTGTGGGGTGGAGTGAAAAGCCATCGGAAAAACTTTTTTTAAATTAATAAATAAACTTTTGTTAAATCAGTTAGAATGAAATGTAATGTCTATAAATGCAATGTAAACACTGAATCAGTAAATTTTAATAAATTCCTTTCCATTTAGGAATAATTCCATAATCGTTTCAAAAACTTGTATTTTTATACCAATTCCACCCCACCTGACCCTACTATTGAAGCCATCATAGAAACTCTTAGTTATCTCTCTATAGATAAAGAGGTAAACTGGGAATCATGTTTAATCACAAAGTCTTTCAGCTAACAAAAAAAAAAAAAATATCATCTAATAGCGTTTATTGTATGTTCTCAAAATAATATATAGATATTCTACCAATATGGTGTCCGTTTTAAACAAATTACAGGATTATGTAATGTCTATAAAATTTGATATGAATGAACTGATGATTCATATGAAATACAATTTCAGGACTAACTGAAAAACACTATTTTTAACTCAATCATATTGATTGGTAAAGATATAACACAAATTGAATTTTTCCAAATGAGCAAAAAAATCATAGTGTATCTAGGTACCCCTCGATAAATGGAGTTCTATTACCTACGGCTTATTCTGTTGAGCTGTCTGCGTGGCAGACCAGATGCCAATAAGGTCATCTGAGCGAAATATGCATGCAGGTTTTTCGGTAGCTCAAACAGTAGTGTATTGGCAATTTAAGTGAAAGTTTCTGGGTTCAAATCCTGTCTTGGGAATTTTCTTACTCAGCTGGAAAAATTCAATCCACATGATAACTGAAAAATGCCACATCATACTTGTCAATTGTTATGGTGATACTTTATATTAAATTATAACTATTGAAAACTAATTAAAAATTTTTAATTACTATATTGAAAATTAAATAGTTCTTTTTTTCTAACGTTACTATTCAAATATATTATTCAAAAATTTTCATGCACAATTTGGAAAAGATGAATCAACAGAAACCTATCTAAATTTCTTTGTAAAGTTATTAATGTTCTAAGAAAATTGATTATAACGAAACAAGTATATGACAATTCATTTCCATGTTTCGTTTGGCTTCATAAAAAATGATTTTTACTGTGTACAATTTAACTAAATTGAAAATATATAAAAAAAGTTAATTTTATAAGTATGCAAAATATGTAATAATTATTGAGGCTGAAAATGTATAGTTGCCGAAAAAGCGAGGGGGGAATATCCCCTACTAACTTTCGTACAAATCATCATCTAAAATGCGACTGGTTCTAATTGGTTGGTAATCATGTCTAGTAATTAATGCTGTGCTGAAATTTTTCTTAGGAGTCCTTCACATATAGAAATGAGTGAAAATATATAAATACAGGTACAATAACAGATATAATATAAAAAAAATATAGGTGAAATTTTAGAGTCCCAGCTACTTGACACAATTTTTAAAATTCACCAAACTTGGTGCACTTTTGTGTCATGTTTGTAGAGTTCCAACTATCTAGTAGACAAGATGCAAAAGCATGCACAATCAAGATGGCAGCTGCAAATAATACAACACACAAATAAAGGTCTGTAAAACCATAAATGACTATTTAAATTAAGGCTGCTCGTCACTCAGTTTCCGAATTCCCTTCGGTAATGTTAAATCTATGGGCGTTTGATGCATTCTTATATTTAACCCTTTGTATCACTGTGTTGCAGATCTGCAACATATCCAAAACGTCATTGTTATTTCAAAAATAAATTTCAAAAGACGATTTTGTTGATTGTTGTTATTCTATTACAGTACTATTAACATAATTATTTCATTAAATCCGCAACAAATGTCGATACTGATTTTTTTTTCGCACCAAAGTTTGACTTATTGCTTGATCAGCTACACGTGATTTTTGCTGAATTAAGGCTTGAAATACAGGAGTTAAAAAAGTCCCCAGACATCTACAAGTATATTGTTTTCAAAGATGAGTTTAAATTCTTTATTTAAAGACCATTTTCGAGCTAGGAAATTTATAATGTGTATAAGATAAACGCAAACTTTTGTTTTTTGCAGATCTGCAACAACGCGCCATATCTGCCCTTGTAATGGATTTTTTTTAAATATCGAAAGAGCATCGAAAATATTTTCTAATGGTTATTTAAGTTGCATTTCTTTCAGAAGAGCATAATTATTGAAAAGGGGAAACATTAGTCTGTTTTTATATTATTTTATTGCTATAGGGTAAGTCAGGGATCCCCCCCTCTCTGTAAAATGAACTTCAAGTCCAAAGCTAGCAAAAAAGGGAAAGGTCTCGTAGAAAATAGAATTCAACAGAAAAAGTATAAAGTGCCTACTCAACATATTCCACCAAAACAAATGTGCCTAGACGAAATTGGGCATTGGCCATATTGGGCAGAAAAAAGAATACGTTGTAAATACCCCGATTGTAAAAACTCTAATCAAACTGTTTGTGAGAAATGTGGTGTGGGACTTTGCTACAACAAAACTAACAATTGTTTCAAAAAAATTCGTGCAAATTAAAATTTTAAATATTTTCAGTTTTTGTGACATTTGGCAAGATGTTGCAGATATGCAACAAACCCATTTTTCCAAATAAAATTTTATTTTTCTGTTCTGAATTTTTTTAATTATTTTTTCCAAGCTTAAAATGATGCGTTTTAATATCTGTGTAAGAATTTTTCAAATCGTGGTTGTTGAGTTACAAAGGGTTAAAATGTCTCCTCGGGATATTAATATTTTTTATTTCTCTTTTCTGTGTGCTTCTCTTAACGGGTGTCTTTTTTTTTCTTAGTTGTCAAAATAATTTCGAAATATATGCTTAATGTAATATTTTATGTGTTAAAAGCGGATGAACTGGGAGTAAAATTTTAGCACTTCCTATAAAGTTAAGCATAGATTTTAGAAATATTTTGAATCCAAGAAAAAAAGAGATATCCTTCAAGAAAAGTACACAGAAAAAAAAGAAGTTAAAAAAATTAATTTCCCGAGGAAATATTTTAAATATAAGAATGCATCAAATGCCCATATGCCATTACCGAGGGTAACTCGGAAATTGAGTGATGAACAGCCTTAAGCTACAGATTTAAAAAATAACTTTTCCCATTGACTTAAAAATTACAACAACAGTATAAAAAAACGTAATGCAAAACTTTTATTAGGTTGAGCAAAAAGTTCTGGGAAATTTTTAATCTAATAGTTACCAGAATTTGTATCGTATAGGATGGTCGTGCAATCAATGCCAAGCTCTATTGCCAGCAGTTGGATCGCGTCTACGACAAATTGGTGCAGAAGTATCCAAGATGGGTCTGCCGAAAGCTCACTTTGTTTCAGCAGGACAATGCCAAACCGCACGTGGCCTAGAGGACGAAGGACAAGTTTGCACAATTGGACGGCGTCGAAATTCTTCCACATCCCGCCTACAGTCCAGACGTGGCTCCATCCGATTATGGACTCTTTTGATCAATGCAACACTTATTCAAGGGCCGTCGATTTGAATCCTTTAATGAAGTTGAAGAAGCATGTCAAGAGTTTTTCGATTCCAAGTAGCTGCCATGGTACTTTCAGCAAATCCGGAATCTGGCAGAAAGTCGTGGACTATGATGGTCTCTACTTTGAAGAATAGTCCTTGTTGCTTTTGTTGTTAATTTGCACATAACAACGCAACTTTCACAAATTTCCCAGAACTTTTTGCTCAACCTAGTATATAAAATTAAAGATGCTAGTTTTTTTTAGGAAACAATTTTTCCTTTGTCAGAAAAAGCCTCCTCACCTTTGAACTCCAAGCTAATTATTGCTGTCACTTTCCATTCACTAAATTTGGCCATTTTTCAAAAACTTTTACACTTATTATTAATATATAATATTCCATTATAGTTAAAAACTGAAATGAATTGAAATTTTAATATAAACTATATTTATTAATAAAACTCTTTGAAACAATAGTTATTTAGAGTAATTTATAAGAAAAACTACAAAAATACTTCCTATACTACACCTGCATGTGAAATAAAGAACCTGAAAGAAATACAATACAAAAAAATCAGAATTGATAAATTAAAAGAACATAACAGAGACGAGCAAAATGATACCACAGTTTCTTGCTGCTGCTGTAGAACAGCTATCGGTATTTATATCAATCTTTTTCCTATTTGTGTGTCATACAGCTTTTCAACGTTTAATGGTAAAACTCATATGATGTGCACTGCTCTATAAAATTTATGGTAAATCCTAATCTCATGTCCAATCAAAAAGCTGGAAGCAAAAAACCATTAGTCAGGGAACTGCACATATAAAACCTTATGTTATCAGATACAAGAAAAAATTAATATATTTTATGTAAGAATAGAAATAGGAGAATCTAATGAACCATAGCTGCCGAAAGTGTAGTGCGTCCAAAGTCAAAAATTAATACCCACTTCCATTGTATTTTTAGAGACTTATATCTTGTTATGTCATACAAGAAAAATAAAATATAGAAAATGGGGAGCATCTCTCCCAATGATAACTTTGCCTGCTTTGTCATAACCAGATCCAAACATGTGTCAGCCATATTTTTTTAGTAATTATCTTTAACATTTAGCTATCTCACGAATACAAGGATAATTTGTGTTTCAAAATTAAGTTTTAATAGTCTTATTATGGAAAATTGAGGGTCATCAACATCCAGCTGAAGTTAGATATGGGCTTGGGCTTGGACGGAGGCCCATACCTGGTGAAATAAAGGCGAACTTTCAAAAAGGCTGAAAGAATAAAGAGAATTTCTTTAATGTTCCAGGCCGGGTTGATATAGGGGAGAGTGTTGTACCTTGGGACGCTTGTACCTTGGGACATTGACAATTTCTAATAAACTATTGGCAACAGTTATCTTTTGTGTATTTCTAATAGTGACCTATAACCAACAGATCTCATCATAATAACAGACAACATCAGAAGCATCGAATTTTAACAGCTAGGTGAAAAAAATAAATTTCATTAGTCCAAAGTAAATGTTTTCCTCCATTCTAACTTCATTTTTTCCCTATGTATTTCTACAACAAGTCAACTGCAATTTATTTTTTTATAAAAGAGAAGATTTTTAAATGTTTCGGGTATGAGAAAATAATGATAGTTCTTCTAGATTTACCGCCATTTTGATTTTATTTAAACCGTGTGGTGATTGTACCTTGGGACAGTAAAATATGTTGTACCTTGGGACATGTCCAATGGTACAAAAAATACGTGGTTCGTAATAATTTGGATAAATCAAAGTATTTTTATTACTTATTTTACAGAAAATTTCACAAATCATGTGAAATGCAATAAATAAAACAACTCAACTTTATTTTCGATCTTGAACTTTAGTTTCATTTTCTATTTCCTTGAAAAAAAAAAAGGTTTTGTTTGTGAGCATAAAATTAGTTATTGTTATTGTACAAAATATTGTATTACTTATTGTACAAAATTATTGATGAGTTATATGCCTATTCCCTGAATTATGCAGTAAGTCCCAAGGTACAACAGGATATTGTACCTTGGGACAGTTTGCCTTCCCTACTTTAAATGAATGGCATTTTTTTATTTTCAAACTGCCTGAATTTCTAAAATTATATTATAGAGAAATATGTTGGTGTATTGAAATGTTGCCTTTAAATTTTAAATCTGATTATAATCATCGAAGTAAAAAATTAAAATGTGAAAATTGTCCCAAGGTACAACACTCTCCCCTAATAAATAAATGGGCTGGGTTTGCTCGATAAAGCAATTAAATAGTCCATTCAGGCCGATAAAAAACTTAAATGGGCTGGTTGGCTCGATATAAAAATTTAAACTGAAGCCTATAAAATATGAAACATTTTAAATATATATGGTTTTTGCAAGAATAAGTATGAATGTGCAGCACGAACCGCTGTTAATTTAACACTAGAAAAATGGAGAATTTTACTTAAATTTTATAAAAATATTTCACACCAGAATTTTTATTTTAATTTATTAAATTATTTATTTAACTAGGTTTTTTTTTTTCTTGTATCTTTTAAACTAGTTTTATAAAGAAATTTCTGGCTCGAACCAAAATATATTCATTTGGTAGCGGTCAAAATGACCACTCTCCGTATTTCTAGTGTTAATAGAATCAATACAGAAATATATATTTTTTCAAAAATTACTTTTTACTACACGCAGCTTCAAAGTTATGTTTTTAACAGGGTTGACGAAAAAGGTTTTTTTTTGTTTAAAACAAGGTGGGTTTTTTTTTTATTATCATTTCCTATTACCTAGAGATGAATATTTGTTGATAAAAATAAACATTGTTGGATATTATATAAGAAATATAACTTCATTTGAAAATATTCAATTTAAATAATTACAATCAGTTATGTAAAAATTTCAAATCATTTTTAATTTAAACATTATTAGTAACAGCAATGTCTTATGTTGAAAGAATAAACTGCTCAGCACAGTGGAACACAGGTAGTACCATGAAAATCTTATAACATTTTGGTTAATAATAATAAATAAATATTTGATTTAATTACAAG
>CAWVRF010000810.1:122200-181534 GCA_963932465.1 Maratus speciosus
CATATAATGCATTTTTTCATGTGTATTCAAAGTGAGTTCTTTGAAATACAGTTACTGGTTAAGACGTGTTTTAAGGGAATGGACAAAAGTTGCATATTAAATGTGATTTGTTTAATGTTGCAGGAACTAGAATAGGGCTTTCATTTATATGTTTATGGTCAAAAATTGTAGCTTTTACATATTATTTAGATTAAAATTCAATTGTATTCCACTTTAAAAAAATTGTTTTTTATAGGACAGACTCGAATAATAACGGGAAAATAAATATGGATTCCAACATGGATTTATTGTTGATTAATATGTTGCAACCAAAAATAAAACTTCAAAAATAATTTTCCTACTAAACTAACTTTTTAACAAAAGGAAAAAAAATTAAATCTTTGCAGCACAATCCAGTTTTTTAAATCATATTTAGTACTACTTGTAATAAGTACCATTATAATCTGATATATTTTTAATATAAGAAAAAAAACTATCCTTATTCATTTTTGCTTAAAAAGTATTTTTAAAATAGTAAAAATTAAAGAAAACATAAAAGAATTGTCCAACCACAGTCTATTAGTATCATTTTTTTTAAAACCTATAATATGCATTATAAAACATACTACTACAGTAGAATCCCTCAAATCCGCACAGCTTAGGACCAGAGGTTGTGCAAATTTTAGAATTTTGCTGATTTCTGGTCATTGCATTGTTTAATTTTTTTAAACAGTAATTTGAATTTAATAATGCAATCGAAGTTATAATAATGCTTACAATATAGTAAAATATTAAAATAATTAAGTAAAGTAATAAACTAAAATAATCAAAAATTAAGATAATTTAAAAAATGATTAAATTATTAAAAGTCAAGTAAATAATTATTAATGCATAATTAAATATGCATTATAAAGATGATACATTATTTTCCTAAATTATTCAATGAAACTTGCCTCATAAAGGTACCCTACTAATTCACATCAAAATCATAAAATAAGTTTTATTTCAGTGTTTTGCCAGACTTAACCTTTAACTGGTGTGACTAAAATTTGTCACACAACTGATGTGATGCAGTCTCTCAGACCGCTTGAATAAAAAAATAACTTAAAAGGTTGAATTTACTTAAATTTTGTCCTAACAATATCGTTGCATTTCTCTTAGGAGCATGTGAATTACATTGCATGAAAAATATTTTATTCATATTATTTAACTTCAGTACAGAAAAAAAAAAAAAAATAATTTATTTTTCAAAATAAACGGTTGTTTGTTAATTTTGCTAATTAAATATAAAAATTAATCCTGTACAAAATTTTTTACAAATTATCGTTGCAACAAAGAATGAAAATTGAAATGCAGTGTTTATTTAAAAAAAAAAAAAAATATTTACCCTATGAATATGCAAGAGTCAAAGTACATCATTATTGCAGTCAATACATATTTTTCATGTACAGTCATGGAAAAAAAAAGTAAACACCCCCTACTAACTCCTCAACAAATTGCCGTAGAAAAAAGTTACAAGTACCGAATGATTGCAAATAAAGTCTACTTTTAAATGATGTACATAAAATTTGCTTAGGGGGCCATCTACATATTAAAACAAATCCAAACTTCATTTTTTTCAATGGCAATACCCAATTTTAACAAGATATTTCAAATCTTCGGTTCAAATTATGCCTGGAAATCAAATTTCAAGTCATTTGAATCATAAACCTTTGAATTATAAACATTCAAAATTTAGTGCTTCAAATGTTAAATTACATTTTCATATTGTTATTTATATCTCCTGGAATTATGCTTCTAATGTGCTAATTTTTTGTGTAGTAATAATACTAATATACCCATATAAATAAGTTGAATTTGCAATTTTCATAATTTTATGATATGAATTATGAGTTATGAAATTAATATTCGAAAAAAATTATGAATTGTAACTTACAATTTTTTTGACGGATTTACATTTATTAAGTTCTGCTTTATGGAAATCCAAAATTTCACATTTTTCTTCCAAGTAGTTTTTAAATTATCCTTAAAAAACAGCAAAATGATGGTTTAAGGGGCCATCTATGATAGAAGTTACTAGATATTTTGAAATTTCTTCTGCTATCCTGTAACCTAGCAGTCTTCAATGGCTGCTTGAGTAGCACTTAAGATGCCTTGATCAAGAAGGAGGCTCTCTCGGTCAACAATCGAGTACCAAACTTCAATTTGGATACAGCCCTTAAAATATGCTCTTTTTAAAATAATTAATTTCTCATTAACTTTTCGCATGGATTGCATGAAAATTATTTTTTAGGATAATTGAAGGGTGTAGAGTTCCTTTATGCTGTCAGAATTGTGTACTGCTTTTGAAAAAACAAAGTTATGGTTGTTTTTAATATGTAGATGGCTCCTTAAGCAAATTTTATATACATCATTTAAAAGTAGACTTTATTTCCAATCGTTCGGTACCAGTAACTTTCATCTACGATAATTTGTTGAGGAGTTAGTAGGGGGTGTTTACTTTTTTTTTCCACGACTGTACGTGTACATTCAATATATTACTCACTTTTGGCATAAAAAGCACTTATAAGATGTTTTTCTCTAAACTATCTTTCGGTAATAAAAATTATGTTTAACTTCATCAGAAATATTTGCATTTTCACCATCAGAAAGTTCAGAATTCGTATCGTGATCTCTTCCGTCAGTAAAATCTGCATTGTCAGAACTTTCAATACCGGAAAATTCTTGATCTGACTATTTGTTCATAATATCTTCTATTTCCTTCTGGCTGAGGAAAATAGAACGTTTTAGAGGCTGAAACGACATCATATCACAAAAAAGACGAAAATATTGAAAAAAAAAAATAAAGTGCAACTAATCACGTGTATTGTACTACATTTTCAAATAATCACACAACTAATATGATGCAGTCTGATAGACCCTAGTCTAACGAATAAAACGTTTAAAATCAACTCACAGAAGTGTGTTACTTTGGCAAGCTGGTAGAAGAAGGTACTGGTATGGGCAAGTAATATTTGCACTTTTAAGGGGTGCACTGTAAAAAAAAATCTGTGACGTTACTAAAGTTTTTCTAGGAAACTGGGATTCCTAGAACTTTTCATGTAACGGCAACAACAAAATTTCATGTAACAGACACACTTTTGCTCCGAAAATCAAAAAATCTGTAAGGTTACTAAGAATTTTTTTGGAAACTGGGATTCCGAGAACTTTTCATGTAACTGCAGCCAGGGTTACAAATAAAAGTTTAGTAAGATTACTGAAATTTTAGCAGATTCATTTGTAAAGTTACAGATTTTTGTAGCTTTACAAAAACTAGTTTTGTAGATTTGCAGCTTTTTTCGTACAGTTACAGGTGAAAGTTTAGTAAGCATGTAACTTTACATCTGTAGAACTACAGATTTTTTTTACAGTGTGCAGGTGTTTGCAGTTGGGCATCGCAGGGTCTGTGAAACTGTGTGAGATCAGTTAAAGGTTAATAACCAAAAAAGCTTGATTAATACATAAATATATTTGGTAAAAAGATTGTGATCACCAGTGATATCAGCAATATCTTGAATTTATTCAGAAATAAATTTATACTTCCTTCATGAAAAAGCATGAGTTCAGTAATTCTAACAAGAATTGCATATTAAAATACATACGGAATTGATATAAAAATAAAAATGTCTGTAATTTTGTCCCTACATCTGAACAGAAAATTTCGTTGCTTACATCTGTGATGATGTGCGGATTTTAGTCAAGCGAATTTGCGGGAGTCTACTGTATTTTTAAATTAAAATATTTTTGCAGTCACATCTTCACAAGTGTCAACCAATGAGAGTCATCAGGGACATCTGTGCTGACAACCAAGAGGTTAAAGTTTTAAAAATGCTGGCACCATACACCACATATAAACTTTCTTTAAGAAATTTTTGATAAAGACTTTTACCAGGTTTTGGCTCATCCCGAAAAATGTTTCTAAATACGCTTTCTGCAATTTTTAGAAGAGTTTTTATACCTTGGTGGAGATTCTTTAGACCACCTCTCTCTTTAAATGAAATTAAACTTTTTGGATTGCTAGTCTGATCATGAATCAATAGTACAGTTTTCCAATCATTACATTTGTCCTGCTTTATTGTTGCCTTTACAACATTTCCAGAAATGCAGTCAACAACATGTGAAGTAAAGTTAGTATTCGGAACATACTGGCTTACATAATCGTGAATTTTATATACAGTTAACATTACTTCTAGGTACTGTGAGTGTCACTGGGCCCAGGGGCGTATTTAAGCAGAATTCATTAGGGGGGCGTATATGACGATTTTGCCGACTAACTTAAAAAAATATACCTATATATATATCTTTAAAAGTACGATTCTGTGTCTGTATATATGCATCTACCCGGAGTCCTACAATGGACTGACTGATTTTAAAGTTCAATAACTTGCAAATGGTGACAGCTATAAAATTAAATTATTGCAGGAGTGTTATGTAAGATGTCAGGAAATTTTTTTATTGCGATTCTCGATTTTAGTTTAAAGTAGTGGCGATAGATGGCGCTGTTTGCAATTGGCGCTAAATCGGGGCCTACTTATTGGCCTCTCTCTTTTCTCAATATTGATGCGAAATAAGTGGATTAAATATATGCAGTGGGTCCTTAAGAACAAAATCCATTGGCGACTGAGAACCATTCCATATATTTAATCTCCTTCTTTCGCATCAATACTGAGAGAGAAGAGAAGCAAAAAATCAGGCCCCGATATAGCACAGCAGTGCCATGTATCGCTGCTATTTTAAACTAAAATCGAGAATAACTGTAAAAAAAATCCTGACATCTTACATAACCCTCCTGCAAGTACAGCTGCCACCATTTGCAAGTTATTGAATTTTAAAATCAGACAGTCCATTTTATGACACCCGGTATGTTCTATATAAAATTCAACAGTATTAACCCATCGAGATCAATTTTTTTCACTTTAGAACGTCGAATACTTTACACTTTAGAATATTGAGGAGAATATATGGTAGATTTAAAGATGGATACACCACCTCTTCACTTACGTTACATTGTTTTAAATGTTCCAGTAAAGTATTTTGATATTTTTTGCTAAATGTGCAGATGGAAATCTGCAATTCGGATTAATTAAACAAGTTGAAGTTTTTAGTGGGATGCTGCTTGGAACTTATACAGAATCAGCTTATTTATATTTACATTAAAAAGGATTAAATCAAAACCTATTTTAATTACATCTTTGTTCATTCCTTACATGACATGCATTTTAACCCACCATTATTTTAGACGAGCCCATGTATTCACGATGGTGCCCAAATCTAGGTACCGTCAACTTTGGGTCACTTTTCCTGGTTCCACTCACATTTCCATTATTAAAAAATATTATGTGTGATTTTCAACGTCAAAATGGAGTTGTAAACAATTAACATGAAACAATGAAGCAACCTGTATGGTTTTAAAGAGGAAACTTTTTATTTTTTTATTTTTTAACTATTTTTAAAGTTTTGGAACAAAGTAGCCCCTGCTGGGGGGCTTCTTTGGTCCATTCATTTAGTTTTATATAAAATGAATACATTTCATATGTAAATGAATACATTTTTATTGAAACTCCCTTGCAATAGCATTTGCTAATAAATTAACACTAAAAACTCGATAAACAATGTTTTTTTTTTTTTTTTTTTTTTTTTTTTTTTTTAAACATTTAAACACAATAAACCAATTGTTAATATTAAAGAAACGAGAAACAGTTTTCGTCATGTTATCCTCAGCAACTGGAACAAAAACAATTAATGTAACATTTTGCTACAGTAACACTTGAAAAAAAAAAGTTACTTAAAATATGTTTTAACAGATTTGGTTGTATAAAAAGCTATTCTAAGTGATTGGGGCAATTTTCGGACCAAAAAAAGGCCGGGCACAAAGTAGCCCCGAAACACTAGTTTTCATGTTAGCTTTATGAAAACGCGAACATTTTCTCTCAAAATGAAAAGTTAAAGGAAAAACAATGATCACACATGGGTTACAGGTTACTAAAGATAATATTTTGACACTTACCTTATTTGTATCTCTTATCCAGATTGTACCACTATAGAAAGTTTGGAGAGTTAAAATCTACACAGTTGTTTACAAACACATCCAGTGTTGCCACTAAAAATTTTTAAATTACCCCCAAACTATTCAAATACCCTATAGTAGGGTATAAAATATTTTTCAAGGGCAAAAACTCTAAATTACCTTGTATTGTTTGTTCAATACAAAGAATAAAAACTTTTTTTACGGGACGGACCAAAGTAACCCCGCAAGGACCAAAGTTGACGGTATTTCAAAATATCCTTCTCAAATGTAAGCATCATGGGTATATTCAAACGTAGATCGGTCATTGTTGTTCTTGAATATTTTTTTCACAATTTTTAATTTACAATGTTCTTTCATTCGAGGCAACTGTGACTGGAGAAGGTAGAGCCAGACGACTGACATGGTTCGCAAGTGGTAGAATGTATATCAAAGGTTCTGTTTTCATATAAATATCATCCATTCTTTCAGCCTCTGCACAGAAGTCTGACAAAACTTTCAGCTCTGTGTGTAATGCTTCCATATCAGGAATTTCCAATATTTCACGAAAGACATTTACCGCTTTCTTAACCAGATTTAGTGTTTATTTCTTTTTTTACTTTCTTCTATCTTTACAAGAAGAAACTATTGGATTTGTAAAAATTTTCGACTTCCAGTTTTCGACGGATTTAGACGTTTTAGAGGTCAGAGATTCCGAAAAACATGTTTTTACAAAATGTCTGTATGTGAGTCAGTCTATCGGTCTGTATGTGACACAAATTTTGTGGGCGCTCTATCTCAAGAACTAATGCACGAAATCCTTCTATATATAAAAAAAAAGTTTAGATTTGGAAATGGACCAATGACAATCTGCGTAGATATTCCAGGTAGATCCACATCCAATTTGAATGCTTAAGCATGGCCTTTCATCGTTAATATTAAAAAAACTGTTGCATACAAAAATATGAAAATGGGTAGTATTATAGAGAAATGTTTGATAAACACGCTGATGCAGACAGTTTTCAAATCGAAGAATTATTTTAAGAGATATTTAATGCTAAAGTTAGACAAAATCATTTCATTAAAAAAGTTTTATTGGAGCAAAAGCTATACATGAGAATTTAATCATCTTTAGATCATTTTATACGTTATAAGTTCCCGGTGTGCAGATAGTATTTATTTATCTTATTTGACTCATTTTTTGAGGTTTTATTTCAATTTTAAATTCAAATTTTCAGCATTTCGAGAGATATTTTTTACAAATTTTAGAAAATGTTATTAATTTAAACTGTTGCCAGTTGTATAAACAGCGCAAACAATAATGTTTACTTCAAATTAAAAATTTATTTTACACATGACTATTATAAACAGAATATATAAAAAGCAGGAACTCATTGAAAATTACATCATAAAATATATAATTACTCGTGAATTTTAAAACAGACAGAATATTGTAAAATAATAAATTCATAAACATGCGTTAGAAGTCTTAAATAGGAGAATTTATGTTACATTTACGTCACATTACACTTATTATATAAAATGAACAAAAAATAATATTGCTAAACAGTTTAAATTTAAAAATTGCTCGAGACATTTATTTAATATTTTAAGATGATCATAATATTTCATTTCTAACAAAAGTATTTTTACGTGAATATTAAAAAGAAATAGATAAGTTTGGTGAAAATTACGTCAGATTATATTTCTCAGATTCAAATTATAATTCAATCTTCCGAAATCTTTTAAAGCCGATCAAATTATCGTGCTAATAGAGTCTGCGGTGTCTGAACGGGGGTTGACGAGCATAGCTCGTAGGGGGCAGAGCCCCCTAGTTTAATAAAAATTTATATTCAAGTAGTCCCTAATGTAAATTGCTGCTGATTATTTTTTCGTGTGAATCGCCCAGCAGGTATAGGTGAAAACTGGGAAATTCAGTTAGTAGCCAGTGGCCGGTAGACTCAGTTTCATTAGTGGCCACTTTTTAAAGTTAGTGGCCACTATAATGTTTCAAACTTTCTTGACATCTAGATAAACTACAATCGTTGTATTGTATTATACATATTTTTCTATAAATCAGAGTTTTATACCAGCCAAACTATCCATAAGAATAGGGAAGCTGTCAAAATTTAAGAAAATTACTTTAAAACCACAAAATCTGTTATATTAATTTTTTTAGAATATATTTTTGGTTTATTTGTATATGTTCATAAACACAATTATCAATCAAATTACTGTTACTTTATATAAAAAATAACTAAATCAAAATTCCAGCAGCTAGGTGTATACAATAAAAAAGAACTTTCAAATAAAACACAATAAAATGTTATTTCGATTTTATTTAATAAGTAAATGTGTTATTAACATACTACACACATTACATACAGTTGAAATCTAAGCTAGTGAATATTTCGCAGGATTAAACAATATATCTTGAAGAAAAATAATCTAACTGTTCTTGAAGGTATTGAAATGTCTTTAACCCTTTCGGGTATGATTTTTTTTTCAATTTTGAGAACAAAATTACTTTTATTTTAATAATGCTAATTGTAGCTATCCAAATAGATTGACTGAAGTTTAAAGATTATCTCGTTGTCTGAATTCTAATGAATGTACTTATTTTGTGTACTATTCAATTTATATTTATATGATAATATAGGTTAAGGAAGAGTTTTTTGGAGACTGTTCGGACCTTGTGCGCATGCCGAACGAGCTCCGTAGCTTTGCGGTCATGTGACCCAGTTCAGTTGTTGCTTAGCTGCCATTGCGGCACGTTGTGTATTCGAGCGGGTCTTATCCCCAAGTATATAGTTGTTCTTTAGCTGCCATTTCGGCACATTGTGTATTCGAGCGGGTGTTATCCCCAAGTATAGTATGTTGTTCTTGAGCTGCCATTGTGGCACATTATGCTATAGCGGGTCTTATCCCCAATTATTCTGTTGCTTATAGCGGGAGTATTCCCCAAAAGATGTTTTACGAACGCCACTTGTTCTAACAGCGGGTTATTACCCCAAAGTCACCGCCTCATTCTATATGTTTTTCAGTGTTTGTGATTGTTGTAACATTTGTGTGCTGTGTGTTATAAAAAATGTGAAAAAGAAGCCTAATCGTCTTCATTCCTAAAGTTACACACAGTATTCACATACATTTTTGTGGTCCGTCGATTTCGCAGCGAAATAGCTGCTATGGAAAAATTAAATAGAACAAAAGGTGCTCTAAAAGGTGCTATAACGAAATTAGAAAATTTCGTAAAAGATAATACAGACGAAATTAATTACTCGAGTACCGAGCTCGAAATAAAGATTCGAAAATTACCCGAGCTTCAAGCAAAAGTATCGGAAATACGGGATAAATATTATGATATCCCTGAGATTAAGGACTTACCAGAAATCGAAAACGAGTTAGATGAACTCGAAGATCGTCTCGAGAAACTTGAGGTAAGTCTCAACATATTTCTTAAAAATCTTAAAGTTTCTGAAATAAATGTGCATGCTGATAGTATTGAATCTATAAGTTTGAATAATATTAAAGTTAAGTTACCTGAAATCCCACTACCAACATTCAATGGTAAATATGAAGAGTGGTCAATCTTTAAAGTACAATTTACAAATTTAATTATCAATAATGCTCAGTTAAATGACGCTCAGAAGCTGTTTTATTTGCGAGCATCGTTAAAAAATGAAGCAAAACAACTAGAGAGCCCAGACGATTCCTTTCAGTCATTCTTTACAGCACTTACTGAAAGATTCGAAAATCAACGTTTGCTCATTGACACTCATTTATCGGCCATAATTAATTATGAAAAAATACATTACGAGTCTTCTAAAGAATTGAGATCCTTTATTGATTGTGTAAATAAAAATTTGAGGGCCTTAAAAGTATTACAATATGAACAAAACAATCTGTCTGATGCTATCCTTATCAATATTATATTGCAAAAGGTAGATAAGGAATCTCGAAAATTATTTGAATATTCGATTAAAAAATCAGAATACCCGCAATTTAATGAATTAATGTCATTTTTGGAAAACCGCAGTTCTACGTTAGAAAGCGTAAATAGATACTCTGCTTCAAAACCCTTAAACAAAAACATTCCTCTTTCGAACAAACAAAAAAATTTCATGCTAAATTCGAATGATAAATCGAATGGAAAAACTTGTATTCTGTGTAAATTGGCTTTTCATAATTTGAACAAATGTTCTCAGTTTCGAAAAATGAATGTTTCTGAACGATACGATTTTGTGAAGAAAAATAAGCTGTGTATTAATTGTTTGAATAATTCTCATTGCGTAAATTCTTGCATTTCAAAATATAATTGTAATACCTGTGGATTGCGACACAGCTCATGGCTTCATCGAGAAAAAGAAAATAAATCCAAAAATGAATTGGCTTCCCCCCAAATTTCCTCCCCTCTTGCAGGTGCGGTAAATAGAGAAATGAAAAAGATTTCGTTAAATAATGACGAATCTTTAAAGACCTTGAATAATATAAGTAAAGAAAGAAAATCAATTTTATTGAGTACATGCTTTGTTTTTATAGAAGATAATTTCGGAAATAAACGAAGGTTTAGAGTCATTTTGGATAATGCTAGCAATGTCAATATTTTAACTAAGGATTGCGCTGACATGCTGAAATTTAAAAAAAGGATAATTAATGTTCCAGTTACAGGATTAAACGGTTATACTTATAATGTAAAAAATAAAATTTCGAGTGTAATTACAAACGAAGATGGCTCTTTCAGGGAGAATATAGATTTCTTAATTGTTCCCAAAATCATGGATGTAATTCCATCAAAGCAATTAAATGTATCGGACATTAATTTACCGAATATTGTGGAATTGGCAGACCCCACATTTTTCAAACCGGGAAAAGTTCACGCATTGGTTGGCGCTGAATTATTTTATAGAATTTTAAAGCATAATTCAGTTAAGATAAATGATAAACTTTTTCTGCAAGACACTGTTTTTGGATGTATCCCAACTGGGGCGCTAGAGGAGAACACGCAAACAAACAATATTACTATGTGCAATTTCGTTAGAGATTTCGATGAAATAAATGATAATTTAAAACAATTTTGGGAGCTTGAGTCTATAGGCATAAAACATGATGATCCGAAAATATCGGAAACTGATCAAGCACAACAAATATTCGATAAAACTGTCAAATTTGTAGGCGATCGTTATGAAGTTCAGTTACCGTGGAAAAAAGACTGGAAGGATTTAAATGATAATTTTAATGTTGCGAAACAGCGTTTGGAAGGTCTAAAAAGAAAATTTTATCGAAACCCAGAGCTTTTTCGACAATATTCTGAAATAATCACGGAATATTTAAAGCAAGGAATTATAGAGCAGGTGCAAGAAAATGAACCTGTTTTAGACAGGGCAGTTTATTATTTGCCCCATCATGCGGTCTGTAAAGAAGATAAACTTACTACAAAGGTCCGAATCGTCTTCGATGCCAGCTCTCATGATAACAATGATTTGTCCCTTAATGATTGTTTATGGCCCGGCACCAACTTAAATCCACTTCTATTTGATATTTTAATCCACTTCAGATTATACGAAATTGCCTTTTCTTCTGATATCGAGAAGGCGTTCCTTCAAATCTCACTAGCTGAAAAAGATCGGGATTCTGTCCGTTTTCTGTGGTATGATGATGGTTTAAAATCTTTCAAGGTCTTCAGATTCAAACGTGTTATTTTTGGAGTCAATGCCTCTCCATTCCTCCTATCTGCTACAATAAAGGAGCACATCAAGCGGTTTATGAACCTACACCCAAGAACTGTTCACCTACTCGATAAATATATTTATGTGGACGATTTTATATCTGGCGAAGATACGCTGCAAGAAGCTCTTGATGTTTCCCTGAATGCTAACAAAATAATGTCTGAAGCAGGAATGATTCTTCGAAAAGGGATAACCAATGATGAAGCGTTACTGAAGTGCTGGCAAAAGGAAGGTTTAAATATTCAAACAGAACATGCTGCAATAAGCCTAGGAAGCAATCTAAGCAAGGTATTAGGAATGTCCTGGAAAACAGAAGAAGATTGTCTGACATTCGAAGTCAAAAGTTTAATAGAATTCTTGTCATCGCAAAAAAGCTCAAAACGTCTACTATTGCAAGCAGTTGGTAAAATCTTCGATCCGTTAGGCATGCTGACGCCATTCACCATTAGAATAAAATGCCTGTTCCAAGAACTATGGCTAAAGAAGACAGCATGGGATGAACAGTTACCAACTAATGTGCACGAAAAATGGTTAAAGTGGCTCGAAGAACTTCCAAATTTAGCAGAATTAAAAATTCCGAGGAAAATTCTTGGTTGCTTGAATCAAGTAATAGCTGTAGAAATACACGCCTTTTCTGATGCTAGTAAAATAGCGTATGGATCTGCAATTTATCTGAGAATAAAAAGAGAGAGTGGTGTGGAAGTCAATCTCGTGACTTCTAAGAGTCGTGTTGCACCGATAAAGGAGATAACTCTGCCTCGGCTAGAACTTCTCGGAGCCTTACTAAGTGCAAGACTGACCAATAAAGTAAAACCCATCCTATATCAAAAAATCACATCGAAGGTGTACTATTGGACAGATTCCAAAATAACCTTATTCTGGATCAAAGGATCATCAAAGCGATGGAGGCAGTTTGTGGCAAACCGTGTCATAGAGATTAATGCACTTTCAGATTCGAACTCTTGGTATCACTGCTCTAGCAAGGACAATCCTGCCGATCTCTTGACCAGAGGTGCGAGTGTTAATTCTCTTGTAGAGAATCCAATGTGGTTTAGGGGACCAAAATTCCTAGCAGCTGATGACTTAGTGACTGAGCAAGAAACTATTTCTGTGCCAGAAACAGATTATTTTCCCGAGACTAAATCAAAATATAAAAATAACTGTAATGATTTCAATTCTAATATTTCTCTTTCTCTTTTCAGGAATTCTGAAGAAGTAAATTTTTTTCTCAACATAAGTGGTAAATACTATAGTATTCTTCGCATATTGGCATATGTTTATAGGTGTTTTCACAATTGCAAATGTAAGTTAGCAGACCGGCGCAGAGGCAGCCTCACAACCCCAGAAATAAAAAATTCAGACGTTTCTCTAATTAGATTAGTACAAAATGCAGAATTTCAGGAAGAGATTAAGGTTTATATCGTGATTTTCGTTAGCTTAGTAACAAAATATTTCTTCCGAAATTTAATGAAATCTAATGTATATACTTATTTCTCATTGTTTATGTATTTTAAAGTGCACCTAATATTTATATGTTATTCTACATTAAACCTTTCTTGAGAACAATATAGAACTATTTTTAGAAAATAGCTTAAATTTTGTAACAAAGAATTTAATTTTATTGTATTGTATAGTCCTTGTTATTGCAACTTATTATTATTGTATTTGTATTGTAATATTATTTTATGGTATTGGTATTTTATTTAGTTCTTGTATTTATAGTGTATTTTAATATTTTGAATGTGCTACGCACATTGCAACGCGGGGCGGCATGTTCGGACCTTGTGCGCATGCCGAACGAGCTCCGTAGCTTTGCGGTCATGTGACCCAGTTCAGTTGTTGCTTAGCTGCCATTGCGGCACGTTGTGTATTCGAGCGGGTCTTATCCCCAAGTATATAGTTGTTCTTTAGCTGCCATTTCGGCACATTGTGTATTCGAGCGGGTGTTATCCCCAAGTATAGTATGTTGTTCTTGAGCTGCCATTGTGGCACATTATGCTATAGCGGGTCTTATCCCCAATTATTCTGTTGCTTATAGCGGGAGTATTCCCCAAAAGATGTTTTACGAACGCCACTTGTTCTAACAGCGGGTTATTACCCCAAAGTCACCGCCTCATTCTATATGTTTTTCAGTGTTTGTGATTGTTGTAACATTTGTGTGCTGTGTGTTATAAAAAATGTGAAAAAGAAGCCTAATCGTCTTCATTCCTAAAGTTACACACAGTATTCACATACAGAGACATTTGGAAAATATCGTATTAAAAAAAGGGTTTAACAGATATTATATTACAACTTTCTAATGTTTTTGTGTTTTATCACATGATTCCTTCAGAAAGGTAACCTATATTTTAAATTTAATGAATGAAATATATGTATAAAATAATGGAATCGCCAACAGCACAAAGAGAACTAAGCAAACTTTTATTGTTATTAGTAAATGTCCAAACATAAATGAAATCATAATAAGAAAAGCATAGCCATGTACTATCATTACTATATGTAGATAATAACAAAATTATTAAGACAAAATATAACTCTATGGAAAGACATTACTATTAACGAGTTGGAACCCGTCGAAATTCGACGAACTAAAATGTTAAAAAGGAACTGTCAGATCGAATTTATAATAAACCTACAAAAATAATTACAATACAAAAATCATCTAACATTGGTTGTCGCACTCTTAAAGCAAATAATATTTTTAACCTAAAATTACTAAAATATTATTTCCACAAACTTCAACTGCTTAAATTATTGAAAAATTAAACTCTATCAGAATACGTAATCAAGATGAGTAATTATGATGAATTTATCGATTGAGACTTTTATGTTTGTTTTTATGAGATGAAAAAACAGTAAAAAGGATTTCGCTTTGTCACATCATAAAATTTTCCCCCATGAAATCTAAATTGTACGTTATTTTCAATTCCCATAATTTACATACGCACCACTCAAATTCACAATTTGAAAGTATTTTAACGCGCAATAGATTATTAATGAATGCATTTCTAAACTTAAAATTACGTTTCTCTGATACAACGTTTCATGTGAACATTCGCACAAACTTTAAGTTCTAATGTCAGTACCCGCGAAAAAAAAAAAATTCTGAAATTTGCCTTTATTTGTCATAGTATTGGCCATTTAGTATTGGTCAAATATTTAGTTTTATCAAAAAAAAAAAAAAAATGATCGTTTTGTTTGAAATATGACATAATTTTTACTCACTGAATCATTTTGCCTAGCATCTCAAACTCAGTATCAGCGTAATGTAAAAATATTGAAATGTAACTGATTTATGAAGAAGAATGCGTGTTTTTTTTTAACGTCTGACATCATTTTCAGTTCAAAAATTATAAAAAAGTTACTTTAATTTGTATTGTGAAAATGGCATCAATAAGGATATAATCAATAAAAATAATAAACCATGACTATTTTCCCTTTACTTTCAATATAAATGGAGTACTTCAGTTGCCACAATTACAAAATTTGTATTAAAATCTACAGAAAAATTAATATCTCAAAAATAAATTGAGATACAGCTTTCAAACAAATTGCATTTAAAAGAACATTTTTTTCTTATACGATGATGTTAAAAATTAAAATGTGCGATGTTTAGAAGTTTAAAAATTTGCCGTAGATATAATTGCAAAACCGAAATTTTAATTCAAATTTCAAAGTGTTGCCATTCGCAAAATGACGTATGCGTTACGCACAGATATGTTTGTCCTTTATAATATAGATAGTACACCAGACCCCGAAAGGGTTAAAATCCACTTGCATTTGCATCTGGTGATAAAAAAAGAATAAATTATTTGCAATGCATGTGGAACCAAAGCTGATGAATATGTTTTGCAGGATAATAATCCAACTGAAGAGAGTGGGCATATGGCGAAAAACTGAAATATTGAAAATACAGCTATATCGTTGAAATCTGCTTGCATCCGGTAGGAAAAGGAATTAACCAGTTTCCTAATTAGATGTATCAAAGTAGATATGCATATTTCCATGAAAAAAGTTGTATTTCAGTTAGCGATCGATAACAGATTTTTTTATCGCCACTTTGCGAGTGGCGACTATAGTGGCGATCGATGGCCGATTTTTTAATCGCCACTTTTACAACTTTTATCGCCACGTGGCGAGTGGCGACCGCCAATTTTCACCTATACCAGCAGGTGGCACTGCTATGCTGCATTTTTCGCGATTTCTGCAATAGCTCCATCTCAAGAATTAATGCACGGATTTTTGTCAAACTTCAGATTCAGTTATTCCTTGATATGCATTGGTGCTGGTAACGTTTTGGTGTAAATCGCCCGACAGATGGCGCTGCTATGCTGCATTTATACTATTTTCGTAATAGCTCTATCTCAAGAAATAATGCACGGATTTTCATCAAACTTCAGATTCAGTTAGTCCTTGACATGAATTGACGTTTTGTACCTTTTGGTGTAAATCGCTCAACAGGTGGCGCTGCTATTCTGCATTTTTGTGATTTCTGCAATAGCTGTATCTCAAGAACTAGTGCTGGGTTTTCAATAAACTTCAGATTCAGGTATACCTGGATATGGATTAGTGCTGTTTATGTTTTGGTGTAAATCGCTCGACAGGTGGCGCTGCTATGCAGCATTTTTCACGATTTGAACAATAGCTCAATCTCCAGAACTAATGCACGGATTTTCATCAAACTTCAGATTCAGTTAGTCCTCGACATGAATTGACGTTTTATACATTTTGGTGTAAATCGCTCAACAGGTGGCGCAGCTATTCTGCATTTTTATGATTTCCGCAATAGCTCTATCTCTAGAACTAATGGTTGGATTTTCAACAAACTTCAGATTCCGGTATACCTTGATATGAATTAGTGCTGTTTATGTTTTGGTGCAAATCGCTCAACAGGTGGCGCTGCTATGCTGCATTTTTCAGAATTTCCCCTATAGCTCTATCTCAAGAATTAATGCACGAATTTTCATCAAATTTAGATATACTTTGATATGAATTGGTGCTAAATTGATGTAATTTCTTGTACTATTTAAATAATTTAATTGACGTGATTGATATAGAAGAATGTTTTGTGATGGCCACAACATACTAGTTTGTAATGGGAGGATACATTATTTTATCCAGTGTTGAGATTATGCTGATGCAAGAACTAAGACTTTCAGCTATTACCACTGTAAGAGTGAGTATCAGTACCTTCTGAATCTCCATGTGTTAGAACATTAGAAGTTCGGGAGCAAAGAGATTGTTTCAATTACCGTCTAACTCTAACTTCTTTGGTGCCAATCTTCGTCAATACTGCATAGCAAATTCATTTAATGGATCAACACCTTACTTAGTTTAAAAGAGAACTGCACTCTATAATTCCCTATTGACATTTTCATTGTCATTGTTGATTGTTTCCAATGACTTGATACAAGTCTTCAGTATTTTCGTAGCGTCTGTTTTAAGAGAATTCGATTTCATTTTTTCAGTAACTAACATGAACTTGTACTGAACGTTCTTGAGAAACATAGTGAAGCAATGAAGTCGAAAGATAACATTTTCTTTCTTATACCTCGTGGCTTGATCATTGTTTTGCTAACAGAAGTATAGTAATCAACTTTTTCAAAATTTGTAGGATACATTCATATGAGATCCAAACCGCTTTCAATGATTCCGCTCAAACAGTCTGTCTCGCCTTAGAAAGATTACGCACCAGGAGAGCATTTTCTATTTCTTTGAGCTTGTCTACTAATGGCTTTTTTCGGTTAGTACTTGCTGTGAAAAACAGAAACATCTTCCAGCACGTCAAACACATCACCTATAACATTGCTGGCATTGCAGATATGCGAAACGAAAGTGTTGAGTCTGTGACATCGACAAGGAATATAGGGCACAATTCGACCCACGATTTCTGAAAACGTCTTCTATGTGATGCTGAATTCTCCAGACATGCTGCTTGTAAAATTGTATAACTGGAAAACTACCTGTTCTGTTTCGAACTCATTTTTTGTAAGGAATTGCGATATCTAGCATACAAGGTCGACATTTGTTTTGACAACTTCTTTTAAAACTTCCAAAAGACGGTCGGAGTTTTTCCATCTTTGTCGATATATTTCAACCCAACAGCTGATCGATCATGGTGCGAAGCATCTGGTGTCATATCTGCCATAATTCCATAAAATTATGCTTCTTGAATATCCCTGGCTATCGTTTTGCGCACTGCTGTCGCAAAAATTTCAATCATCTCGTTTTGGGATGAAGCGGAAAGGTAAGTTATATGGTATGGGCTGAAACGTGTGTCCTCAAACATTTCCTCAGTTGTGGGTTATGTCTGGAAATTAATTTCAAAATTTTTCAAAAGTTTGTAGTTTCGTCTTTGTCACTTCCACAAACGAAACCTTGTCTACTAAGCATTCGAGTAATGTCCATTGAGATTGCTACAATTTCTGCGCTGAATGCAAGATGTTGCTGTTGCTCTTCCAGAATAATCTGTTTGCACTTGCTCTGGTCAAGTAAGTGATTGTGCATCATTATGAACTGTCAAAATAATAAACAGCAAATTTGGTAGGAGTTGGAAGAGAAATGTTGTGCTAACTTTCCGTTCTTTTCTTTTCCTTAAGCTCTTCATTTTGTGTCCTTTGTTTACACCACTCTCAACTGAAGCATTTTGCAATTTTTCTCTCCCAGGTCCTTCATGAAACACGTAAAAAAATTAGCATTGAGTTCTGTGCTATATTCCAAGAACGGATGCGCTTTTGTACCAAGCGCTGTTGAAATGTCGCTGTGTATCTTGCGGGATGGAACCATTTATCGGATATACTCTGTTTTGGCTGATACGGACCTAAACTGATCAAATATGTCTCTGATTGTCTGACTTCATTTTAGACCTTTTTCCTGGGTCATGTTCAATGATGGAATCGTTCCCACTTTCTGTAATGCTAACCTCTCCACGGTTCTTCTCGATTTCTCTCACGATCTTACTATAAATATTTGACACAAACGAACAATTTTATTTTTCCATGTCAGTTATATCTATGGTCTCCGTAAGGAACAAAAAAAACACTTAACTCATCAGATGGGGTCAGTTTTTCAATAATTGGCTTGCAATCATTTAAACAATCGACTATATGATTCAATTGTCGAGCACATTTCAATACACCACGAGAAACATGAATGCCTTCACTGAAGTCGTCATCATCTTCAGTGCTAGTCGATCATCTAGATGTTCAGAACCCTACTAATCCGCAGCAGACTCTCAGAAAAACTCCTTTTAATATTGAGAAACTAGTGTCTTTTGGTTCTTTCTCAAATTATTTTCAGCAGTCACGCGAAGTCGAAGAAAGGAGAGGCAAACTTCGGATTTTTGAAAGACATTAAGACAAATGCTAAGGATTGGTGTTTTTTAGTGTATGTTTTAAGAAAAAACGTAGAAAGTTGGAAAAAAAATTGATTGTTTCAGAGTTGTATCAATCGATACTGACTACCCAGAATTTGCCGACTGTGATCAAAGTTGCCGACATTGGGGGGGGGGGGGCGAGACGCCCCCCTACGCCCCCCCCAGTAGCTTCGCCCCTGACTGGGCCCAACATTACTGTGTAACTTGATTCACGACTGCCAAATGCTTGTTTTCTTTCAATTTGTGCCATTAAAGCTTTCCCATACGCAGCCTTAAAATTAAAGGTGAGGGATTATTATTATGACTCTTTTTACTTCTTATGGTACAAAAAAATAATTCTAAATAGCCCTGGCTAAGTTTGTTAGTTACGAAAAACTTCATCTTTGGAGAAGTTTCATAATCTTTTTTCCATGCACACTCTTTCGCAATATCTACAACAATTAATACATCAATTATAAATCCCAAGACACCAATTCTTCTGCCCCATCTCAATTATTCTTTTACCTGTAAAATATTTAAAGACTTTGAGTATTGAATTATTTTATCTTTAAATTCTAAGACTTGTTTTTTATTTTGTTCTCTTATTGAAGATTTGCTTCCTTTGTTAAATGGATTGCAAAAATTAAGGAAATCAAACACTTTATTTATATTGCAAGTGAATTCAATGATGACTTTACAATCTTCAAATCCCTCAATATCATTGTCATGACAATACTTAAGAGCATCCAACACAGATTGACTGAGCATTTGGGCAGCAATGTTCACTTTCATTTTCTGGTTTTACCATTCAATGTGCCTCTTAATAATGCCATTGCCGGCATGAAGAGATTCCTTTTCTTGCACATTCTTCAAATCAACAATGTGTTGCCATTTTATTGCACCAATATAATAATCTTTTTCTCGGCTAATAAATTTCTTGCTAATTTGAGCATATGTGAGGGATCTACCCAGATAGCATGAATAATTGCAGCAAGATTAATTTTTTCTTGATATTTTCTTGTCACGAAAAATTTGAAGTAATAATATTGCCGCAAGGACATTACTAGGTAGACGGAATATAATCAATCGCTTTCTTGCAACGCAACTTTGCTCTAAACCTGATACAACACTGTCATAAAATAACGACGTAAGCGAAAAATTCCTTTTGTTGGAAGGAGAACAGATATAAACGCGCATGCGCGGAAATTTTACAAAGACAAAATTACAACACTTCTTTATTGAATTCCATGAAGCAGCGCCATTGGATTAGCGTTCAAGTAAAGAACCCAGATATAAAGGTATTTATTATTTTAATTATTCAAATGTGATTCGGATATTTTTGTATTTTCTCTGTACAAACTACAACTTATTTCGTACAGAAATTTTAATAAATTAAAAAGTTATGTTTATTTACTGAGGAATGCTTACATTTTTTAAATAGTTTGGCTTTGGTTCATGTTAGGCATTATTGAAAATTTTAATTTTTAAATGAATTTTTCTCAACTTTTAGGGGAATTTCTAAGATATCGTTTTAATTAATATTTGCCTTTTTTCTTGCTCACGCCGATCGAGCAGTGTTGAATTCAGATATTTTTCTCCGGGATTAATTTCTGCGGCTCTGGAGGGGGGGGGGGGGACATTTTAGAGATTCGGTGTGGAAATTGCTTATTAAAAAGAATAAAATATCAAACCTTCCGGGGGAATCCCCCTCCTCTTGAATTCAGCAGTGCGTTCGAATGTATTTTTAAATTTAAATTATCTTTTCATGGCCATTAAACCCCTTTCTATATATAAATATCAAATATTTTAAACAGTTTCTTAGAGTGCTATTCTCCATGCTTCTTATCATGGACTTCTATTGTATCGCTATTTTCTATTTTTTATTAAAGTTATTAACAGTATTTCCTTCCGGCGTCAGTTTTATTTAATTCTTTAAAAATTTCTCTTTTCTTTTGACATAACTGCTTGTTAATCGGATGTGTATAAGTCGTTTTATTTCCTATTTTTCTTAAATTTTAAATACGAATATTTTGAAATTGTTAATTTTTTGCGACAGCAAACCTGGGCTTGAAATGTGCAAAGCAAATCGGAACAATATTCCGGTTCGTAAAATTATGACAAATATTGATCTGGTTTGCAGTGTTGTAATCGTAAAAAAAATCAGAGGGTGTACGCTAAAGTCATGAACGTCATGTCTAGAGTATGTACGATATAGATTTATTCGAGAAACCGGGAGTATACGGAGCTTTTTAAAAAAATCCAGAATTTTTGCAATGAATTAGAGCTAAATAACTAAAATGCATTGACTAATTACTTAAACTCTTCCCCTCTCCCCCCCCCCAAAAAAAAAAAGTTATAAAATAGCTTTGTGTGATACTTAAAACCTCGGATACCATAGCACCAAAATATTATTTTAATAGTTACAAAATATTTTTTTTTATAATTAAAACTTTGGACCTTAAAACCTTAATTCCATTGTTATATTGTTAATGTCAGATTCGAAGACTATTTATTTGTGTTATTATTAAAGATGTTTCGTTTTGAATCCTTTTTCACATGTAAAATAGTGTTCAACTGCATCTTTATTTATTATTTTCTTCTATGATAACAATCTTTAATAAAATGTAATTCTTAAAAACCGACACTAGTCACCCGAAGTAAAATTTAACATTTAAGCTAATGTTAATTCTATGGACAGTTCTTTGCATATTTTGGGCTCACATTTTAATGTTTTTTAATATTATTTTTTGCATAGGATACACCTGGTTGATATATATAGTTGTGCAATCGTACCTTTTCGAGCTTTTATGCAATTTTTTATATGCAGATACTTTCAATTTTGAAACCTGTTCTGAAAGTTAAACTGTACTCATATAAAAGAAAACTTAACCAAAACCGAAAAAGTACAAAAGCACAACAATATATGGGGAATTCTCACAATCTTTTGACTTTTATGTCCCTGAATAATAATTTTTATTTTAATACATTTTTTTGTGTTTTTTTTTAATTTCATATACTGGAGAACATTCCATTTCATGATTGCATATAACAATATTAACGAGGTAAATATGTTTTGGACGATGTTGGGGGTCCAAATACCACGAAAACTCCTATACCATCCCGTCCCTGATGCTGATTTTTAAATTTGGAGCTGTCTGTATAAAATTGTTTCAATAAAAGTAATTCGATGCAGTTTTTTTCCGAAACTGGGACAATTGTTTAATATAAATATTGTGCAAAAAATTAACCTGCACACATTTTTACGGTTGACATTATTTTTTGAACTCTGTCCCTGTCTTTTTCATCCTTACCGTCCCTCTTGCTAAACTTATACAGAAAATCACTTCAGATGCAGCCACAGAAGTTTTTTCAAGTTTTTTCTCATGGAGAAGTATGCTAGAGAAAGAATGTCTAAAATTCTTTGACAGGAAATTTACTGCAAAATTTAAATCAGCATTTAAATATCAATTTCAAGATCGTGGCTTTATTGGTAGTCTTACCGTCCCCAAGGTTTATTTCTGCACTTTTCGAGGTAAATTAAGAAAAAAAAATTATTTAATCCAATGTTAACAACTGTTTCTAGAAATCAATGAACATTGTGGCTATCACTTAGTCTTAACATGATTTTTCTAAAAATAGGTGATAATTTTCCTCACCGTTCCATCCTTACAGTCTCTTTTTTTCCCCTTTCGTCCCTTTTTTCCTATACCTATTTTTTTTTTTCAAAAAAAATTATGGCCATTTTTTTTCCCATTCTGACCAGAAAATCAAAGTTCTAACTTTTTACGACTGCTATTTCATCTTCACCTAACACTTCATTTATAATGACTGTTTCATAATAATGGAAGCCATCAGTCCATCAGAAGAAAATAATCCTTTCCAAAGGTATAATCCTTCATTTGGCGCCCCTTCGTTCTGGCGCCCGGGGCACATGCCCCCTCTGCCCCCCCCCCTAGTTTCGGCCCTGACAGCAGGTCCTAAGCCTAGATCCTTGTGGACCAGGTCTGTACTTTCCCACTGGTATAATACAAAATTTAAAACTATCCCAGATGATGCTGTTACAACAGAGTGTGGTTTGTTTCTTTATATACTGCTTTACCGAGGCACGTCCTAAAAAAAGGAATCGTCTGCTCATCTATGGAAAATTTTCCCTGATCTCCTGGTAAATTCAAGCAGACACTACGGAATCTGTCGAGCATTTGCTGAACTTTCCATAATTTATTATTTATTCCTAGTAGTTTACTTGCTGTGTCGACAAAATGGAATGAATTTATCAAACTTAAAAATCAATCTCGTGGTATGCATATAACTTATATAAAACTTATAAATCATATATGGCATCTATAACTCAGAGCAGAAACATACAGTTCGTTACATGTGCATATTATATATCTAATACTATCCATTTTAAATAGAAATCATGAATAGTACAAACCTATTAATTTAAAATTGGTCAGCTTTAAAAATGTAATTAATAAAAAATAAATTGCTAAAAACATAAGTTTAAAAAAATCACTTAAAATTTTTTTATATATATACAGTGAAACCCGCTTAAGAAGTTTCTCAAGGGAGTGGAGGGGAAAAACTTCTTAAACGGGAAATTAGCATTTTTTGAAAAAAATCAATAGTTTAAATATTGATATTTAGAAGAGGGTTTATTTTACCTTAGTACAATAATACAAAGAGTACTTTCTATAAAATCGACGTTTTCTTAAGAAATTTAAATTAGTTTGCACACTTAAAAAATTAGCTAATAAAGTAAAAATACATAATTACCTTAGAAACTCTTTATTTAATCCAAGACAAGAAATTTCTCTTTAAGAGTGATTTGATATGTTTTTGCAAAAAAAAAAAAAAAAAAAAAAAAAAAAGTCGGTTATAGTTTTTAGTTTCTGTTTTTTTTTTTTTTTTCGGCAACCTTTAATCAATAACTTTTCTTCCATAACTTCATATTTTCCTCTTTTCACATTTTTAATTTTACGAGATTTTTCAGAACAGTTTAAAATGAGATCTCGTTTTGCTAGAATTCCATTCAGAGTAGCCACTGGTATGTTCAACTTCTTTGCAATTTCAACTCTTGTTGTTTTGGCGTTACTATCAACTTCTTTCAAAATTTTGATTTTGTCTTCAATTGACAAGGCTTTCCTTGTAATTGCCTTGCCCGACATTTTTTGGGAAAAAAAAACAGAATTTTTTGTCTGTGTATTTTCTAACGAGAAAGCTTTGATGTTATGCACTTTACACTGACTTAAAAACTGCGAAATGAATAAACCAAACGCAGATTTGGTACATTACACTTATGGAATATGGTGGTGGGAAAGAATCTGTTGTAACTATTGAACTGAAAGAACCACCCATCAGTAAGGCGGAGCAATTCCCTTTTCTCTTATCAGTCACTATTGTTACAGTGACGAGAGGCCCATCCTCTACCCACATTCCATTTCCATCAAACACGTTAAACAGATTTTAAGGTGAAATAGAGGTGACCACATCTGCTATCAGTCCTAAACATTGACCTTTTTGAATAGTGAAGAATAATAAAGAAAGAGATTTCAGCTCAGAAAATAAAATAATAATCAAAAAGACAAAATAAACGAGCTTTGAAAGTAAAAATGGAAGGAAAAATAAAACTTTTTAAGCGAGAAAGAGTTTCGAACAAAACTTCTTAAACGAGTTATTTTAGTGTTGTAAGAATACGAGAAAAATGGGAATCGAAAATATAAACTTCTTAAACGGGAAAAATTCTTAAGCGGGAACTTCTTAAACGGGTTTTACAGCATTAGGAATTGTATCTATTTTGGAAATGGTAAATGCCGGACCCGCAACATTGTGGGGTTCATTTGTTTTCCACTTTTGTGAAGCCTAATTAAATTTATCAAAGACAAAATCAATTAAAATCATGAATAAACTATATGAAAAGAAATATTAAATCCAAGCAAACATTACAAATCATATTTAAATGAAATTACGACAGTTCATACTTTTTGTCTATTGCTGTCAGATGATATAGTCTTTTTAAAAGCAGAAAATATAACCCTGTATTGTAGATGGTACCCCCTAATTGTGTCTTATAAAAACATCTAAATTCAAATCATCTTGTCTCTTATCAAATCATCTAATTAACTCATATAAATGTGCGGATTTGGTTTTAAATCGCACAAAAAAGGAGGTAGTCATTCTCTTTTACTTTAGTAATCGCCCGTACAATTGTGTGGGTCAGGGCTTAAAGGGTTAAGAGGCTACTTCAGTCAAGCGGAAACACCAATTCGCCAATGTTAATCCAATAAGAGAATTTTTTTAAGGTAACTCGGTTGCATTTCAATATTTTTAAATGACTTTTTTTATATACTTTCACCTTTCGAACCGGTATAAACAGTGAAAAGAGTGAAAGTGTCCGCACAAAAAAAAAAAAAAAAAAAAAAAAAAAAAAGAAAAAGAAAGAAAATTTAATAAAAACTTCAACGAACTTAAAATAAAGTAAAAACTGCAATTGCAGAAATTTACCTCAGCTATCCAATGCAAAAGAAAAAGTCTTTTTAAAATATAAAAATACAGACGAGATATTTAAAAATATATATCTCGTTGGATTAACATTAGCGATTCGGTCATTTTGCCTGAAGAGTTATAATTTGTGATCACCTTTAGAACTAAATTTAAGCAGGATTCTTGAAAACAGTGAAAATTTAACTTGTAACTTTTAAAATGCACTCTATTGTTTCTCTCTTTTAGGATGCAAAGACACGGAAATAATATAGAGAAGAATGTTAAATAATTGTATGTTAATTTGGTAAATATTATGTTAATACTTTGTATTAGAAACTATTATTTGTAGCCGTGTGAAAATAAACTTTGTAATTTAATAGACTGTATTGTTTTATTATAACTTTGTTCTTTTTAAATTCTTGAAACTTTTCAAATATTTTGTTTTTGTAGAATTATATTTAATTAGATTTGTGAATAGGGGCCATCCAGAAATGATGTCACGCTTGGAGGGGGGGAGGAGGGGTTCGTGAAATTGTGACAGTTTGTGACAAGGGGGTGGGAGGGGGTAAGAAGAAGTCTAACATCACGCATTTTGGTTAAACATTAGAGGTCTTACTAACATTGCATAGATATTAGAGGACTTACTATTCCCGAGGATGTGTGCGATGCCAAAATGCCTGTGTACTCTATGGATGAGCATATATTTTCTCCAAGGGAGGAAGACTCGTTATAGTAAATGATTCGGAGTAATTTCTATTTTATGATTTAATATATAATTTTATAAATGTTCATATTCATGTGACATATGGCAATTCCATTTAAGTAAAACTAATATTGAGGCTTCTTCTTCAAAATCAATCTGTTTTAAAGTATTTTGTGTTCATAAAGTAAATATAGGATTTAAAAACCAAATATATTAAATTCCATTTCAATTCTAAAATAATACTGTTTTCAATTGCTCTTTCATATTAATATTTTATTATTATTGTATATTATGTTTTTTGTTGTAAACCGTAATCTTATTTCATAAAAAATAAATACACGAATCAGTTTTATTGTTATGCTCACAAATGTCATTAAAACACATAGTTAAAGTTCAAAAATAAAATTTGAAATATGACCTATAACATAGTGCTTTGTTTCTGAGCTGCAAGTATATATTTACGTAATATAGCGTGACATGTGACAAGGGGAGGGGAAGGGGTATGGTGAAGAGTGACATTTTGTGACAAAGGGGTGGAGGGGGGGGGGGGGTTAAAAATGTTGAAAAAAAGTGTGACATCATTTATGGATCGCCCCATAGGGAAATTTTAATTTTAAAATGAGTTTTTTTTTCCTTCTGGAAGTTAATAAGTTTTGGCAATATATTCCACTCTGGCCAAAAAGAAATGAAAATAAATTATATTTTCTTTAATAAAATTATATATGAAATTAATATTGAGGGTGCGTGTTTATACTCATCTAGGTTTGCTTTGCATTGGTTATGTACATGGACCACTTATTTTTAGATAATATTTTTAATTACCTTCTAAGAATTAGAAGGGAATAAGCAACTAATTGAGAATTGGCGAGTCTAATAAAACTTCTAAACAAATTAAGGTATATTATTGGAAGTTATTGGGGCTTACCAGGTAGTTGAATGGTTAGCACTGTGGCCTCAGATTCAACTATGTCGGGTTTAATTCCTGCGGTTGAGGTAGTATATTTGTGGTGATTTGGAATCTACTTTAAACTATAAGTCCTTGTTTACTCGGTCTATGTAGCATAAAAATGTCAAGCATTTGACAAACCTTCGATTATATGGAATCCTGCACAAAACTCGCACAACCTTCAAAAGTACGACTATTACCGTACAGATAAAAAATGTACAATCAAAACTTGAGTAGAAATGCGGCAACTAGTGACCATTCACCAAAGTTTGGGAAGAATTTCATTTTGATACTAAAAATGAATATTCGATGAGTCCTTAAAAAATAAAGTTCTTTTATCATGTTTAGGGGGCATTTTTAGCTCAGGGAGCGGGAGGAGCAAACTAAAATTTTTTTTATGTATGTTAAGAGACAGCTATCGTTTATTATTATTATTATTATTATTTTTAATCGAATGATTACCATTTGCAAATTGATACGATCATTTGTTACATAGTTACGACAAGTTTTATGAATACGAAGTCGAAAACTATAATTTGGTGCAGGTACCGTAGGTTTTTACAGCAGCAACTGATAGCCATTCAAGAAAATTTATCTGGTAAGAACTTCATTTTGGCACTAGACATGAAGCTGCGATGAGTCCCCCCAAAATAAAGTTGTTTCATCGTGGGGTTATTTTTGAGGAAGGGGGGGGGGACTTTAACACGGCATGGGCGAACAGAACTTATTTTTTAAATGTCAAATGGGGTATCGTTTGTTGTGAATTTTTTTATTCTGAATCAAATGATATCGCAAGCAAGCCGATACGATCATTGTTTACAAAGTTAGGCCAGATTATAAGTAGTGGATTTTGGTAAATTTAATGACTTTGAAATAAACTCAAAATTATCCTGATTTTGACTGTTGCTATTTTGAAGACATTTAATAGTTTTGAGATGACTTAATATGATATAAAAAACTCTTTTTAAACGTAAAATAAATATGACAAAACTATGTAAAAAATAAAATATAATTTTCCACTTTGCATTGATAAAATCTTTTCTGTAACTTTCTTATAGATGTTCGTATCGACTTGCCGATAATGTTATTCAAATACATACGAAACGATATCCCACTTGACCTATTTAAAAAAAGTTGAATTTTCCCCCTCGAGCTAAAATGCCCATCAAAAAATGCCCCCCCCCCCCCCAAAAAAAAAAACACAGTAAAACAACTTTACTTTTTGGAGACTCATTGGATCATAATTTGTAGTGCCAAAACGAGGTTTGTCTCAAGCTTTCGTGAATAGCAATCACTTGTTACTGTAAAAACCTATTTTACCTGCAAAAGACTTTGTATTAATAAAACCTGCCGTAACTTTGTAAGAAACATGGGCCTACCCAAGAGGGGGGGAGGCTGATGGGGCTACAGCCCCCCCCCCCCGAAATTTTCGAAAGTGATATGAAAAAGTGCTGCTTTTTCGTCTTTTTTTTTTGGAAAATTTTTTAATTTTTTTCTATCATACAGCGGATTAGCCATTTTCATAAGTCCCATATTAGTTCACATTGACAACAAAGCAGAGAAAGGGGGCAGACGGGGTTACAGCCCCCCCTCCTCCCGAAATAGTCGAAAAATGAAATGAAAAAGTAATTTTTTCTTACTTTTTTAAGGTAAATCTGTAATTTTTTCTTCTGTCATATAGCAAAATAGACATTCTCGTTAACACCATATCAGTTCACATTGACATCACAGCATACCGAAAGATGGGGAAGGGGCTGAGGGAATTTCATCCCCCTCCTCTCGAAATGGTCGAAAATGAGATGATAAAATAGTGCTGAATTTGTTCTGCCTGTTTAAGATAAATTTGCATTTTTTTCACTATCGTTCAACAGACTATGCGCTTCCTTCGCATAGTTCCATAGTAGTCCATATTGACACCAAAGAAGAGAAAGGGGGCTGACGGGATTACAGCCCTCCCCCTTCCCCCCAAACCAGAAATAGTCGAAAAATTAAATGAAAAAAGTGTTTTTTCCTTACTTTTTTAAGATAAATCTGTAATTTTTTCTTCTGTCATACAGCAAAATAGCCATTCTCGTTAACTCCATATTAGTCCACATTGGTATCACAGCACACCCAAAGATGGGGAGGGGGCTGTTGGAATTACAGCCCTCCTCCTCTCGAAATAGTAGAAAATGAAATGAAAAAATAGTGTTGAATTTTTTTTCTGTCTGTTTGAGATAAATTTGCATTTTCTCCCCTATCATTCAACAGACTAGCCGTTCCCTTCGCTTTAGTTCCATATTAGTGTACAGTGACACCACGTTATACCCAAAAAGGTAGAAGGGGGCTAATGGGGTTACAGCCCTCTCCCCAAAAAGTCGAACATGAAATGAAAAAGTGCTGATATTTTTCTTTTTGTTTGAGATAAATTTGTATTTTCCCCCTATCATTCATCAGACTGGTCGCTCTCTTCTCTTTAGTTCCATACTTGTGCACAGTGGGCCCACATTATACGCAAAGAAGTGAAAGGGGCTAATGGCCCCCTTCCTTAATAGTCGAAAATGAAATGAAAAAAAGGCTGATTTTTTTCTTCTTGTTTCAGATAAATTTGTAATTTTTCTTCTGCCATACAGCGAAATAGCCATCCTCGTTAAATCCACATTAGTCCACATTGACATCATAGCATACTGAAAGAAGGGGAGGCGGCTGATGAGTTTACAGCCACTTCCTCCCGAAATAGTCGAAAAAAAAATATTGATTTTTTTCTTTCTGTTTGAGATAAATATACATTTTTTTTTCTCCTATTATTCAACAGACTAGCCACACTCTTCTATTTAGTTCCATATTAGTGCACAGTGACACCACATTATACCCAAAGAAGTAGAAAGGGGGTGATGGGCTTACAGACCTCTCCCAAAATAGTTGAAAATAAAATGAAAAAAGAGGTGATTTTTTTTCTTTTTGTTTGAGATAAATTTGTACTGCAATTGTTTTCTGCAATACAACGAACTAAACTTTCTGGCTAGTGTCATATCAGCGCACAGTTACACCCCTGTATACCCAATGAGGGGAAGGAGGCTGATGAGTTTACAGGGCACCCTTTCGAAGTTATCAAAAATGAAAAAAACTCTTTTTTTTCTTCCTTTTGAGATAAACTTAAATATTTTTTGTGCGACGCAGCTTTTCTGGTTAGTCCCATATACTAGTGCACAGTGATGCCCCATCATACACCCAAAGAAGTCGATGGCGACGGGGATTATGAGGTTACAGCTCCATTCCACCTCCGAAGAGATCGCAGTAAAATGAAAAAAAGGGCTGATATTCCTTCTTTTTCAGATAAATTTGTTTTATTTTCTGGCATGCCACGAAATTGTTTTTCGTGTTAATCCAAAATCCTCCTCAGTCCTGCGACCAAATTTACTTGAACCCACAAAATCAATTTTCAAATGACTGAAAAATAGCTCTATGCCTGTTTTACGGGATAAATGAAAACGTATATGGTCAGTTCAAGAGACCTACAAGTAAATTCGACAAATCTAAAAGTAGTTTAATTTAAGGAGATTTTATAATTTCTCTCATATTCGGCGGGCATCAAGATTTTCAATGCGGAAGTATGTTAATGCACAGTAACACTACAGCTAATCACAAGTCGATTTCGGGTAAATCGGAAAACCGGAGGTGCGGAAGAATGACTGTAAAAGTAGCTTATTAACTTTCATTTTTCTGTCGCATCTCCATGCCAAAAATTTGTGCTTTTTCCACGGTTTTATGACAAAATTTGCGTTTCCTCAGCAGTCCTTTGAAAAAATACGCTTTTTCTGCGGCTTTTTGCGAAATTCGCGGGTTTTTTGCAGACTCCTTCGTCTAAATTTGCGTTTTTCCCACGGATCTGTGATGAAATTTGCGCTTTTTTTTCGTGATCATGTCGAAATTTGTGCTTTTTACGCGTTTTTCGTCGGGTTTTTGATGAAATTCAAGTTTTTTTTCGCGGATTTTTGCAGAAATTCGCTTTTTTTTTACGAAATCCTTCGTCGAAATTTGTTTTTTTCCGTGGCTTTTTTGACGAAATTCGCGTTTTTTTCTCGTCATTTTGATATTCGTTTTTTTTCTGCGGCTCTTTGATGAAATTCGCGTTTTCTTTGAAGAAAGTAGCGTTTTTGATAGTGATAGATATAGTGATTGATAGTTTTAAAAGTAGTGTTAGACTAAATTCTCCTTTTTTCCGCCGTCTTTTAACGAAATTCATGTTTTTCTGTGGCCCTTCTTTGTGACCCTGCTTTTTCTTTTTTGCGATCCTTTGACGAAATTCGCATTTTTTCCGTTTCCCTTTGACGGAATGAGTGTTTTTTTTTAGCGATGCTTTGTCGAAATTTGTGCCTTTTCTGCGGCCATTTGACGAAATTCGCGTTTCTCCGGAGGTCATTTGCCGAAATACGAGTTTTTTTTTACGCAATCCTTAGTAGAAATTTGCGTTTTTTTCTCGTCTTTTTGATAAAATTCACGTTTTTTTTTGCGATCCTTTACTAAATTAGCATTTTTTTCATAGCCCTTTGACGGAATGCGTGTTTTAAGCGATCTTTTTTTTTCGAAATTCTCGTTTTTTCCGCGACCTTTTGATGAAATTCGCGTGTTTTCGGCGGCCCTTTGACAACATTTGCGTTTTTTTCCGAGATCCTTTGTCGAAATTGTCTTTTTTTTCGCGGCTTTTTGACGAAATTCACGTTTTTCTGTGAACCTTCTTTGTTACCCTGCTTTTTCTTCTTTTTGCGATTCTTTAACGAAATTCTCGTTTTTTCCGCTTACCTTTGACAGAATGCGTGTTTTTTTTAGCGATCATTTGTCGAAATTTGCGTTTTTTCTGTGGTCATTTGCTGAAATTAACGTTTTTTTATGCAATCCTTCATCGAAATTTGCATTTTGTCGGCGTTTTTTTGACGAAATTTGCACTTTTTTCACATCTTTTTGATGAAATTTCCGTTTTTCTCTGTCCCTTTGGCGAAATTCGAGCTTTTCCAGCTTTCTTTTGAAGGAATGCGTATTACTTTAGCGATTCTTTGTCCAAATTTGCATTTTTTCTGTAGCCCTCTGACGAAATTTGCGTTTTTTCGGAGGTCATTTGCCGAAATTCGCTTTCTTATGCAATTCTTCGTCGAAATTTGCGGATTTTTGACGAAATTTGCGTTTTTTCCCCGTCTTTTTGATGAAATTTGCGTTTTTGTTTCGATCCTTTACGAAATTAGCTTTTTTTCGCAGCCCTTTGACGGAATGCGTGTTTTAAGAGATATTTATTTCGAAATTCGAGTTTTTTCCATGACTTTTTGATGAAATTCGCGTTTTTTCCGCGACCCTTTGACGAACTTTGCGTTTTTTCTGTGGTCATTTGCCGAAATTCCCTTTTTTTAGGCAATTCTTCGTCGAAATTTACATTTTTTAGGCAATCCTTTGTGAAATTTACGTTTTTTCCGCGGCTTTTTGACGAAATTTGCTTTTTTTTCTCGTCTTTTTGATGAAATTTGCGTTTTTCTGCGGCCTTTTGACAAAATTCACGTTTTTTCTGTGTGCCTTTGACTAAATTCTTGTTTTTTCCGCTTCCCTTTGACGGAGTGTGTATTTTTTAGCGATCCTTTGTCGAAATTTGCGTTTTTTCTGCGGCCCTTTGAGAAAATTCGCGTTTTTTTCTGTGGTCATTTGACGAAATTTGCGCTTTTTCGGTAGCCATTTGACGAAATTCGCGCTTTATCCCTCGGCTTTTTGACAAAATTAGCGTTTTTTTCTCGTCTTTTTGATGAAATTTGCGCTTTTCTGCGCCCTTTTGACGAAATTTACGTTTTTCCTTGTCCCTTTGACGAAATAAGCTTTTTTGCGATCCTTTACGAAATTAGCTTTTTATCGCAGCCCTTTGAAGGAATGCGTGTTTTTAGCGATCTTTTTTCAAAATTCGCATTTTCCCCGGAAACTTTTGATGAAATTCGCGTTTTCTCTGCGGCCTTATGACGAAATTCGGGTTTTTTCTGTGCTCATTCGACAAAATTAGCGTTTCCTCCGCGAGCATTTGACGTAATTCGCGTTTTCTCCCTGATCATTTGGCGAAATTTGACTTTTATTTCGCAATCCTTTGACAAACTTCGCCTTTTATCCGTGGCCCTATGACAAAATTTCGTTTTTTTCCTTTTCGGATCCTTTAAAAAAATTGGAGATTTTTTTCTGCGAACGATTCATGAAATCGTTTTTTTTCGGCGACCATGTCAAAAATCGCGATATCCGAATTTTCAGAAAATTGGGAACAAATCACCACTGTCCCTCCCCCTCCCCCCACCCGCCCCCTGGCTACGGTCTTATTGGCAAAAATGATTTCTGTTTATAACACAATTCAACGTATTTCGTAAGATTTAGAACATTATGGAAATTTAAGTCAGCCCCCCCCCTCCCCCCCCGAAATAAAATCCTGGATACGCCACTGGTAAGAAATGATCATATTGACTTGCTGATGATTTCACCTGATTCGGAATTATAAAAAACATAATAAACAATATCCCATTTCACCTACTTATTTATTTATTTTTAGTTACCCCCCTCCCTGAGCTAACAATGCCCCCTTTTGCGCACAAAACATGATAAAACAACTTTATTTTTTTAGTACTCATTGGTTGTTCATTTTTCCCAGATAGCAATTTTAGTTTGCAGAAAATTTTCAGCAATCTTACTTTGCAGATTTGCAATGTTGCAGCAAGCTCAGCATGACAAGTCTGAAAGTTCATAACAAGACTGCAACAAGATTATGCAAACTCCGAAGTCACCATACTTTGAACTTGCAGCTAAGTTGTCGTGCAAGTTGCAATCTTGTTGCATCAATCTTACTGCAAACTCATAGCAAACTAGTAATATTGCGATGTCAGACTATTTGCAAACGCATTGTAAATTTGCAATATTGTCATGTCAGAACATCTGCAAATGAATTGCAAACTCGGAATCTTGTCATGACAAGTATAGCTGCAAATATGTAGAAATTTCATTGAAATGTTGTCAGTTCTCTGAATTTTGCGTGTAGTACACAGGTAAAATAGGATTTTTTGAGACAACAGATGCCCATTCACCCAAATTTGGGAAGAACTTCGTTTTGATACTAAAAATGAAGATCCAATGAGTACTAAAAAAATAAAGTTGTTTTATTATGTTTTTTGCGCAAAAGGGGGCATTATTAGCTCAGGGAGGGGGGTAACTAAAAATAAATAAATAAGTAGGTGAAATGGGATATTGTTTATTATGCTTTTTATAATTCCGAATCAGGTGAAATCATCAGCAAGTCAATACGATCATTTCTTACAAAGTTACGGCAGGTTTTTTGCAGGTAAAATAGGTTTTTACAGTAACAAGTGATTGCTATTCACGAAAGCTTGAGACAAACCTCGTTTTGGCACTACAAATTAAGATCCGATGAGTCTCCAAAATGTAAAGTTGTTTTACTGTGTTTTTTTTTGGGGGGGGGGGCATTTTTTGATGGGCATTTTAGATCGAGGGGGGAAAATTCAACTTTTTTTAAATAGGTCAAGTGGGATATCGTTTCGTATGTATTTGAATAACATTATCGGCAAGTCGATACGAACATCTATAAGAAAGTTACAGAAAAGATTTTATCAATGCAAAGTGGAAAATTATATTTTATTTTTTACATAGTTTTGTCACATTTATTTTACGTTTAAAAAGAGTTTTTTATATCATATTAAGCAGGGCTCCCAAATGGTCCGCCAACTGAATACCAATAAATTTTAACAGGAAAATTTATGGTAGGTTTGCGCTAGAATTAACTTTCAAATGTGTTTCCGGGGCGGTTTGTAAGAAAAATCTAAAAAGAAATTTTTTCTAAAATAACATTGGTATTCAGTTGGCGGACCATTTGGGAGCCCTGTATTAAGTCATCTCAAAACTATTAAATGTCTTCAAAATAGCAATAGTCAAAATCAGGATAATTTTGAGTTTATTTCAAAGTCATTAAATTTACCAAAATCCACTACTTATAATCTGGCCTAACTTTGTAAACAATGATCGTATCGGCTTGCTTGCGATATCATTTGATTCAGAATAAAAAAATTCACAACAAACGATACCCCATTTGACATTTTAAAAATAAGTTCTGTTCGCCCATGCGTGTTAAAGTCCCCCCCCCCTCCTCCTCAAAAGAACCCCACGATGATTCAATTTTATTTTGGGGGAACAAATCGTATCTACATTTCTAGTGCCAAAATGAAGTTCTTACCAGATAAATTTTCTTGAATGGCTATCAGTTGCTGCTGTAAAAACCTACGGTACCTGCACCAAATTATAGTTTTCGACTTCGTATTCATAAAACTTGTCGTAACTATGTAACAAATGATCGTATCAATTTGCAAATGGTAATCATTCCATTAAAAAAAAATAATAATAAACGATACCTGTCTCTTAACATACCTAAAAAAAAATTTAGGTTGCTCCTCCCGCTCCCTGAGTTAAAAATGCCCCCAAAACATGATAAAAGAACTTTATTCTGGTAACTTTTTAAATCAAAAATTGCATTTCTTCAGGGAGGCTCTGCCCCCCTAAACCCCCCATAGTCTATTTAAATTTACATTAGTAATTTTTTTATCGATTGTACGGATGGTTATAATATATCATAGAATTTTTTTTTTTTCGTTGTGATTTATAAGGATAAGCATAAGTTTTTTTTTATAAATTAATAAATTTAAAATAAAATCCTCATGTTAACCGTACGCAAACAATAAATCTTGAAGTGACGCCAAAAATGTAACCTTAAAATCCGCTACATTCGACCGAAACACAACGGCGTGCTTAAAAAAAGTGAGAAAGAAAAGAAAAATATTTTTAGTAATACAGTTTTTAATTCATAATACGATGAAATGCTACTTTAGAATGCTTAAATATAAGCAGATCATTTTCATTTTACAGAAAAAATGCACGGATGAAGTCAAAGAATTCGGTCCCTGTTCCACGTGCTTGTTTTGTTTGGGCCGAATGAGGGCATTTAAATCTGAGCGATAACGCATATCATATTGCAAACTGTTTTTACGGCATACTGCATCTCCATCTATCTCTTTGCTCCGTGAATAATAGTTAATTTTATTTTAGCCAAGATCTTTTTATTCCAACATCTTTTTTTTTTTGATAAATGACGTCTAATTCACCTGCTATTTGTACTTACTCAAAACCTTTCATCTTGTTATATTAAGAAATACTTGAGAGTTTTCTTTTTATTCCCAATATGTCGCCATATTAATTTTTTTTTTCTTAATTTTTTTTTTCATTTTCCTGTTTCACGTCAAAATCTTTCAACTGAAAATTGTTTAAGAGAAAATATTATTCAGGGTTTTGATTTTCTTGGCAACGATTAAAGAAACATTGATAAATTTTATGAAAAAATGTCACATTATTCTCTATGAAAATAATGAACTTTTGTATTTTTAAGCAAAATATTTGAATGAAATAAATAAAATATTGCCTATTTTTATTTCTGGGGCTAAAATCCATCTATATGCAAAAATACAAATGCATTAATTCATCCGTTTTGACGTTGGCTTTACTGAAACATTATAGACGCATTTATACTAATATTATTAAGACCAAATATGTTGCTAGGCAACTGATGAAAGAAAAGTTAAAAAATGAAATATTTATTATGTGAAATTGATGAAACAAAATGCTTTATATTATTGGAAAACATGCTTAAAGTTCCCCCCAAAATTATAAACCTAATTTAAAAAATCTCGCAAATATATTGACATAATTTCAAAATAATTGGAATAATTTAATAATCTTATTTAAAAATTTCAGCATCCAAAATTTACCATTTAAATCCATTTTTCATATGAGCCATTTCAAATGACAATTTGAAAATCGTCTGACTTGCCATAGAAAAGCATTACAGAGCAAAATAAAATGTTCTATATTTCCCGAACGAATGAACCAAATTTAACCAAAAACTATACAACTAAGTCCGAGTACCTCATCAACATGCCCAATTAATTTCAAGTCGATCGGATGCTTTTTGCGGCAATTATCGCGGAACAGACAGACAGACAGACAAACGGAAATCAAAACTTTTCGTGTCTCCACAGTAAGCCTTCACTGACGTTTCGGCACTAATTCCACAAAAACAAAATATTTGAAAAGTTTCAAGAATTTAAAAAGAACAAAGTTATAATAAAACAATACAGTCTATTAAATTACAAAGTTTATTTTCACACAGCTACAAATAATAGTTTCTAATACAAAGTATTAACATAATATTTACCAAACTAACATACAATTATTTAACATTCTTCTATATATTATTTCCGTGTCTTTGCATCCTAAAAGAGAGAAACAATAGAGTGCATTTTAAAAGTTACAAGTTAAATTTTCACAGTTTTCAAGAATCCTGCTTAGATTTAGTTCTAAAGGTGATCACAAATTATAACTCTTCAGGCAAAATGACCGAATCGCTAACGTCAATCCAACGAGATATATTTTTTAAAATATCTCGTCTGTATTTATATATTTTAAAAAGACTTTCTTTTGCATTGGATAGCTGAGGTAAATTTCTGCAATTGAAGTTTTTACTTTAAGTTCGTTGAAGTTTTTATTTAATTTTCTTTCATTCTTTTTCTTTTCTTTTTTTTTTTTTTTTTTTGTGCGGACACTTTCACTCTTTTCACTGTTTATACCGGCTCGAAAGGTGAAAGTATAAAAAAAAAATTTAAAAATATTGAAATGCAACCGAGTTACCTTAAAAAAATTCTCTTATTGGATTAACATTGGCGAATTGGTGTTTCCGCTTGACTGAAGTAGCCTCTTAACCCTTTAAGCCCTGACCCACACAATTGTACGGGCGATTACTAAAGTAAAAAAGAATGACTACCTCCTGTTTTTGTGCGATTTAAAACCAAATCCGCACATTTATATGAGGTAATTGGCTTTAGATGTTTTGATAAGACATAACTAGGGGGTACCATCTACAATACAGGGTTATATTTTCTGCTTTTAAAAAGACTATATCATCTGACAGCAATATAGACAAAAAGTATGAACTGTAGCAATTTCATTTAAATATGATTTATAATGTTTTCTTGGATTTAATATTTCTTTTCATATAGTTTATTCATGATTTTAATTGATTTTGTCTTTGATAAATTTAATTAGGCTTCACAAAAGTTGAAAAACAAATGAACCACACAATTGTGCGGGTCCGGCATTTACCATTTCCAAAATAGATACAATTCCTAATATATATATAAAAAAATTTTAAGTGATTTTTTTAAACTTATGTTTTTAGCAATTTATTTTTTATTAATTACATTTTTAAAGCTGACCAATTTTAAATTAATAGGTTTGTACTATTCATGATTTCTATTGAAAATGGATAGTATTAGATATATAATATGCACATGTAACGAACTGTGTGTTTCTGCTCTGTGTTATAGATGCCATATATGATTTATAAGTTTTATATGAGTTATATGCATACCACGAGATTGATTTTTAAGTTTGATAAATTCATTCCATTTTGTTGACACAGCAAGTAAACCACCAGGAATAAATAATAAATTATAGAAAGTTCAGCAAATGCTCGACATATTCCGTAGTGTCTGCTTGAATTTACCAGGAGATCAGGGAAAATTTTTCCATAGATGAGCAGACGATTCCTTTTTTTAGGACATGCCTTGGTAAAGCAGTATATAAAAAACAAACCACACTCTGTTGTAACAGCATCATCTGGGATAGTTTTAAATTTTGTATTATACCAGTGGGAAAGTACAGACCTCGTCCACAAGGATCTAGGCTTAGGACCTGCTCTCAGGGCCGAAACTAAGGGGGGGGGGGGGCAGAGGGGGCATGTGTCCCGGGCGCCAGAACGAAGGGGCGCCAAATGAAGGATTATACCTTTGGAAAGGATTATTTTCTTCTGATGGACTGATGGCTTCCATTATTATGAAACAGCCATTATAAATGAAGTGTTAGGTGAAGATGAAATAGCTGAAAACGCTGAAATGAGAACTCTGATTTTCTGGTCAGAATGGGAAAAAAAAAAATTGCCATAATTTTTTTTGAAAAAAAAAAATAATAGGTATAGGAAAAAAGGGACGAAATGGGAAAAAAAGGCACTGTAAGGATGGAACGGTAAGGAAAATTATCACCTATTTTTAGGAAAATCATGTTAAGACTAAGTGATAGCCACAATGTTCATTGATTTCTAGAAACAGTTGTTAACATTGGATTAAATATTTTTTTTTTTCTTAATTTACCTCGAAAAGTGCAGAAATAAACCTTGGAGGCGGTAAGACTACCATAAAGTCACGATCTTGAAATTGATATTTAAATGCTGATTTAAATTTTGCAGTAAATTTCCTGTCAAAGAATTTTAGACATTCTTTCTCTAGCATACTTCTCCATGAGAAAAAACTTGAAAAAAATTCTGTGGCTGCATCTGAAGTGATTTTCTGTATAAGTTTAGCAAGAGGGACGGTAAGGATGAAAAACCCAGGGACAGAGTTCAAAAAATAATATCAACCGTAAAAATGTGTGCAGGTTAATTTTTTGCACAATATTTATATTAAACAATTGTCCCAGTTTCGGAAAAAAATTACATCGAATTACTTTTATTGAAACAATTTTATACAGACAGCTCCAAATTTAAAAATCAGCATCAGGGAAGGGACGGTATAGGAGTTTTCCTGGTATTTGGACCCCCAACATCGTCCAAAACTTATTTATCTCGTTAATATTGTTATATGCAATCATGCAATGGAATGTTCTCCAGTATATGAAATAAAAAAAAACACAAAAAAATGTATTAAAATAAAAATTATTATTCAGTGACATAAAAGTCAAAAGATTGTGAGAATTCCCCATATATTGTTGTGCTTTTGTACTTTTTCGGTTTTGGTTACAGTTTTCTTTTATATGAGTACAGTTTCCCTTTCAGAACAGGTTTCAAAATTGAAAGTATCTGCATATTAAAAATTGCATAAAAGCTCGAAAAGGTACGATTGCACAACTATATATATCAACCAGGTATATCCTATGCAAAAAATAATATTAAAAAATATTAAAATGTGAGCCCAAAATATGCAAAGAACTGTCCATAGAATTAACATTAGCTTGAATGTTAAATTTTACTTCGGGTGACTAGTGTCGGTTTTTAAGAATTACATTTTATTAAAGATTGTTATCATAGAAGAAAATAATAAATAAAGATGCAGTTGAACACTATTTTACATGTGAAAAAGGATTCAAAACGAAACATCTTTAATAATAACACAAATAAATAGTCTTCGAATCTGACATTAACAATATAACAATGGAATTAAGGTTTTAAGGTCCAAAGTTTTAATTATAAAAAAAAATATTTTGTAACTATTAAAATAATATTTTGGTGCTATGGTATCCGAGGTTTTAAGTATCACACAAAGCTATTTTATAACTTTTTTTGGGGGGGGAGAGAGGGGAAGAGTTTAAGTAATTAGTCAATGCATTTTAGTTATTTAGCTCTAATTCATTGCAAAAATTCTGGATTTTTTTAAAAAGCTCCGCATACTCCCGGTTTCTCGAATAAATCTATATCGTACATACTCTAGACATGACGTTCATGACTTTAGAGTACACCCTTTGATTTTTTTTTACGATTACAACACTGCAAACCAGATCAATATTTGTCATAATTTTACGAACCGGAATATTGTTCCGATTTGCTCTGCACATTTCAAGCCCAGGTTTGCTGTCGCAAAAAATTAACAATTTCAAAATATTCGTATTTAAAATTTAAGAAAAATAGGAAATAAAACGACTTATACACATCCGATTAACAAGCAGTTATGTCAAAAGAAAAGAGAAATTTTTAAAGAATTAAATAAAACTGACGCCGGAAGGAAATACTGTTAATAACTTTAATAAAAATTAGAAAATAGCGATACAATAGAAGTCCATGATAAGAAGCATGGAGAATAGCACACTAAGAAACTGTTTAAAATATTTGATATTTATATATAGAAAGGGGTTTAATGGCCATGAAAAGATAATTTAAATTTAAAAATACATTCGAACGCACTGCTGAATTCAAGAGGAGGGGGATTCCCCCGGAAGGTTTGATATTTTATGCTTTTTAATAAGCAATTTCCACACCGAATCTCTAAAATGTCCCCCCCCCCTCCAGAGCCGCAGAAATTAATCCCGGAGAAAAATATCTGAATTCAACACTGCTCGATCGGCGTGAGCAAGAAAAAAGGCAAATATTAATTAAAACGATATCTTAGAAATTCCCCTTAAAGTTGAGAAAAATTCATTTAAAAATTAAAAATTTCAATAATGCCTAACATGGACCAAAACCAAACTATTTAAAAAATGTAAGCATTCCTCAGTAAATAAACATAACTTTTTCATTTATTAAAATTTCTGTACGAAATAAGTTGTAGTTTGTACAGAGAAAATACAAAAATATCCGAATCACATTTGAATAACTAAAATAATAAATACCTTTATATCTGGGTTCTTTACTTGAACGCTAATCCAATGGCGCTGCTTCATGGAATTCAATAAAGAAGTTGTTAAATACTTTCATAATGGAATGACGCTGGAAATAAGAAATGAATCATTTGCAACATTAATTTAATTTAACTACGTTGCACGGACAAAGACATCAACATACAAGCCAAGATACAGAAGCAGAACTGAAACTTTTTACAGACGAACTCTCAAACCCAGGAGAGTTTTTACATTTAGACCATGGAGGCGATACAGAACAGTAGAAGTCAATAAGTTCGTAGAGTCAATACATGACACTCCTCCCCTCTAGGAATAGAGTAGATAGTCACTCAAATGTTTTGGAGTGGATCGGGGACGTTCAGAACGTCGTAGTGTGGGTTCCTCATCCACAGGCTCGGAATCCTCTCCACACACGGGATCGGGAACTGTTGGAGAATCAGGTGGCACTGGAACCTCCTTTGGAGATGGCGAAATCGCAGAAGGTGTACTCACAGAGGGCTCTGTTGACGTTTCTGCTGGTACACGGCTGCGGACCTGATCGACATGACGTCTGTGGATAATACCATCCACTAAATCTTGAGTTTTGTAGGAGACTGGCCCTGTTGTTTCTACAACCTTTGCTGGAATCCAAGGCGGACCTGAACAGTAATTCCGGATGTACACGGGATCGTCTATTTGAAATTGACGTAGACGTTTACTTTTGTCTACCTCAGCCAGTTTCTCTTTCTTGGATTGCATCTCCTTATTAAGATCAGGGTGTAACCTATCCAAGAGAGATGTCAACCGCCTGTTCATTAAAATCTCTGCCGGCGATTTACCGGTAGTTGTATTCGGCAAGGTATGCTGTGCAAATAAAAATCTAGCTAGACGAGTTCTCCAGTTACCATGAATTATATGTTTCAAAGCTTGTTTTGTCGTAGCCACCATTCGCTCAGCTTGGCCATTAGAGGAGGGATGATAGGGAGCTACGAAAATAGGTCGAATCTGGTTCAGTGCTAGAAATTCTTGAAATTCCGAGGATCTAAATGTTTTACCATTATCCGATGCGATTGAATCTGGGAGCCCATGAGTGGCAAATATAGATCTGAGGTTGTCAATGGCAGCCAAAGACGACATGGAGGAAACTGGTATAACCTCCAGCCACTTGGAGTGAGAATCTACTAAAATGAAAAATGTTTTTCCTTGGAAAGGACCAGCGAAATCTATGTGAAGGCGAGACCATGGTTTTTCTGTCCATTCCCAAGGATGTATTGGGGCTTTGTCAGGTGCTTTTTGATTTTCTTGGCACAAACTACAGGATTTTACTGAATTCTCAATGGCACTATCCATATTAGGCCACCACACATAGCTGCGTGCGAGACCCTTCATCCTAACTATTCCGGGGTGTCCATTATGAAGGAGGACGAGGACTTCATTTTGGAGTGGAGTAGGTATAACAACTCTACTACCCCATAAGACACAATCTTGATGGACACTTAATTCATTGCGGCGATTAAAGTACGGTTTGAAATTACTGTCAGTCATTTTGGCAGGCCAACCATTCATGATCATCAGAGCTACTCTAGAAAGTATTGGATCTTTTTTAGTTGCCGCTGAAATTAATTTAGAATTGAGCTGAGTGACAGGGGAACATTCCAATAGTAGCACATCAGCTTGAGCCGGAATTTCACAATCAGGGGTGTTCAAAGGTAAACGGCTAAGCGCATCTGCATTCACTATGTCCTTACCCTTCCTATATTCTAGATCATAACTATAAGCTGCCAGTATTAAACCCCATCTAAGAACTCGCGGAGAAATCATTTGGGCTAAAGGCTTATTTGGATTAAATAGGCCTAAAAGAGGTTTATGGTCAGTAATAATTTTGAATTTACGACCCTGCAAATATTGATTGAATTTCTTTACCGCTGAAATTATTGAAAGTGCCTCGCGATCTGTTTGGCTATAGTTTCTTTCAGCTGTTGTTAGAGTTCGGGAATGATAAGCTATGGGAGTTTCCTTACCGTTGGGTAAAATGTGGCTTAACACACTACCAACCCCGTAAGATGAAGCATCACAAGTAAGAATCAAGGGAAGGCTTTCATCAAAATGTGCTAAAACGGTATCTTCCGCCAATAAATTCTTAGCCGCGGCGTAAGCTTTCTGGTGTGCAGGCGTCCAACGCCAAACTGTGTCTTTTCTTAGCAATCTATGCAAAGGTTCTAAAACAGAAGATCTATTCTTTAGAAAATTACAATAAAAATTTAATAACCCTAAGAAAGCTTGAAGTTCAGTCTTGTCTTTCGGACTAGGAGCTTCGTGGATGGCCTTAACTTTATTTAAACTTGGTTTAATACCCTCTTTAGTAACTTGAAATCCCAATAACTCTATTGTGGGAACTGCAAATACGCATTTTTCGCGTTTAAGGTGAATGCCTGATGATTTTAAACGTTCCAATACCTGTTTTAATTTCAAATTATGATCATCTATAGTTTTACCCTGAATAAAAATATCATCTAAGTAAGGTAATACCCCGTTAATTCCCACCAGAACTTCCTCAATTTTTTTCTGGAAAATTGAAACAGCAACTGAGATACCAAATGGCAGTCTAGTTACCCTAAAAAGACCCTTAATTGTATTTAAAGTTAAAATTTTAGAAGTAGGCTCATCCACCGGAAGTTGTAAATAAGCTTCGGACAGGTCCAATTTGGAAAAAATAGTACCACCTGTCATAGTCGCTAAAACCTCCTTAACGGTAGGCAGCGCGTAGCTGAATTGTTTCACAGCCTGGTTCACAGTACTGCGATAATCTCCACATAAACGAATGCTACCATCTTTTTTGACAACTGGAACCACAGGTGTAGCCCAGTCGGAATAAGAAATCGGCTGAAGAATCCCCTTATTTACCATATTTTGAATTTCATCGATTATTTTATTTCTTAAAGCGAAAGGTACATTACGTGCTTTAAGATATTTAGGAGCACAATTTTCATCAACCTTAATTGAAATGGGGGGTCCCTTAAAACTACCTAAAGTTTCACTGAAAATATCACTGAATTCTAATAAAATTGAATTTAAAGTTGGAACATACATTTTATGAACATTAGAATCACCAACATTAATATTTATTTTCAAAGCATCAAACCAACTACGACCAATTAAGGATTTACCCCTACCCTCAAGAACTAATAAAGGCAAGGTAACATCTTGTGAATTATATTGCACATTTACGTCAAAATAGCCATTTACATTTAATATTTCAGAATTCCAAGTTCTCAGATATTGATCTGAAACTGGCAGTAAAGAAGAAGGATTTACTGGCCATAACCTAGCATAAGTGCTAGAACTAATTATGGAATGTAAAGAACCGGAGTCTATCTCCATTTTATGGCTGATACCATTTAATTTTACACTTATATCGTTAGGCGGACAGTCACTAACGGAATTTAAAGCATTAATATTATATACACAATCATAACAATCGTCGATAACTGACTTACCTGAATCTATCTCGTGAACTTTAGAATTATTTATAACTGCCTTTTTGAAATTTTTTGAATTACACATCTTGGCTATGTGACCTACCTTTTTGCAGTAGTTACATGTAGCTTTTAGAAATCTACACTCCCCGAAAGGGTGATTCACCCCACACCTATGACAAGGTTTTTTGTTTTGAGTAATTGGCTTTTCCTTTGAACCCCTGTTGTGCGCTTTAGCTTTAATCAGATTCACCGGCTTGTAAGAATCATTCATATTTCCTCGAATTTCAGATGCTTGTCGTAACGCCGCTTCTCCTGCCAGAGCGATATCCATGGCTGTAGTGAGGGTTAATGCCGGATCAGCCAATAACTTACGCTGAATTTCTTCATTTCGGATTCCGCAGACCAGCCTGTCGCGGAGCATGGAATCTAACTGAGCACCGAAATTACAATTTTCGGACAGTTTCCGGAGTTCTGCAACAAAGTCAGCGATACTTTCATTTTGTCGTTGGTCCCTTTTGTTAAACTTGAATCGACACAATATTTCAGATGGTTTTGGCGAAAAATGTCCATCCAACGTCAGTAGCAGATCAGGAAAATTCACAGCATCCGGGGAATTCGGGGTACACAAAGAACGTATTAAAGAATATAGTGCTGGCCCGGCCACACTGAGAAAAATAGCACGCTTTTTAACGGCATCATCAATTCCATTTGCTGCAAAATAGAAACCCAAGCGTTCCTTGTATTCTGTCCAATTAGTTTTTCCTATTAGAAATTCTTCTAGTTTACCGAGAGACATTATGCACTTGGCAACAAAGAACGAATCGAAACTAAAATAGTTCAGTTCAGAAAAACTAAAGAATAAAACATTACTTCAATAAAAATGAATCCGTTTGTTCTCGCTCGTCGCCAGTGTTAAATACTTTCATAATGGAATGACGCTGGAAATAAGAAATGAATCATTTGCAACATTAATTTAATTTAACTACGTTGCACGGACAAAGACATCAACATACAAGCCAAGATACAGAAGCAGAACTGAAACTTTTTACAGACGAACTCTCAAACCCAGGAGAGTTTTTACATTTAGACCATGGAGGCGATACAGAACAGTAGAAGTCAATAAGTTCGTAGAGTCAATACATGACAGAAGTGTTGTAATTTTGTCTTTGTAAAATTTCCGCGCATGCGCGTTTATATCTGTTCTCCTTCCAACAAAAGGAATTTTTCGCTTACGTCGTTATTTTATGACAGTGTTGTATCAGGTTTAGAGCAAAGTTGCGTTGCAAGAAAGCGATTGATTATATTCCGTCTACCTAGTAATGTCCTTGCGGCAATATTATTACTTCAAATTTTTCGTGACAAGAAAATATCAAGAAAAAATTAATCTTGCTGCAATTGTTCATGCTATCTGGGTTAGTATCAAAACGAAGTTCTTCCCAAATTTGGGTGAATGGGCATCTGTTGTCTCAAAAAATCCTATTTTACCTGTATACTACACGCAAAATTCAGAGAATTGACAACATTTCAATGAAATTACTACATATTTGCAGCTATACTTGTCATGACAAGATTCCGAGTTTGCAATTCATTTGCAGATGTTCTGACATGACAATATTGCAAATTTACAATGTGTTTGCAAATAGTCTGACATCGCAATATTACTAGTTTGCTATGAGTTTGCAGTAAGATTGATGCAACAAGATTGCAACTTGCACGACAACTTAGCTGCAAGTTCAAAGTATGGTGACTTCGGAGTTTGCATAATCTTGTTGCAGTCTTGTTATGAACTTCCAGACTTGTCATGCTGAGCTTGCTGCAACATTGCAAATCTGCAAAGTAAGATTGCTGAAAATTTTCTGCAAACTAAAATTGCTAACTGGGTAATAAAATGTAAACAAGATGATCTGTATCAGGGATATTGAAAAAATGTTTTGGGTTTTCACTCTGAATATTTGCTCCAAGTTTATTTAGCCTGTCAATGCTATGCATTTTGCATCTACTTCTTTAAAATACATTGGGATACTAAGTTGGCCCTTACACTGCCTGAAATGCCTTTAAAGAAACAGTAACCAATAGGAATTTTCCAAGCTCCATTTATTGGCAGTTACCATAAATACTAAAGCAAAAGTTGCAATATCCAGGTCATTATCAATTAACTCATGGCTAAGATCACAATATCCCGCTATTTCTTTCCCATCCCATTCTCTTGTTTTTTCAGGGATATTTAATCCATCATCAGGCAGAAAAATAGTTCTCCCTTTTTCATGGCGATTCAAGCGCTCGAATGTGCCATCTGGTGGAGAAAAGATGTAACTTCTGGCTTCAGGATAGTACCGTACAAGCGCATTGCATTACATGTATTTTAAATTTGTTCAGAATGATTATTCTTTTGCACAATTTCAGATTTCCTGTGACATTTGTGTTCTGTCTTATATGACAAAGTAAAAATTATCCAAGTTTGAATATCTAAAACTTTCAAATGCATTTACAATAAAGAATTATTTCAATGGCACTTTAGCATTAGTTAAAGGGAAATTAAAGGGACAATTTTCCTGTAGCGAATACTGCGGGCAGCGCCTCTATAGGCCTTTTAATTCCCAATATTTTCAGTACTCTTTATCGTTGAATTTGTGAGCCCCGAACTGAAATCTATTTTTTCCAAAAGAACTTTTAGAAATTAAAATTAGTTGAGGAAAGATCGCTACTAGCTGGGATTACTGTGCCTCCCTCGACCGTATCTTACGCTCGATCTGAGGATAGGCGTTCCTGCGATCAGTCGTAACTTCGTATTACGGTGCCTTGGCGCAAGTCCTGGTGCTTCGGCGCACAGATTATATATCTCACAGATATGAAAGAGGAGCAAAAACCCGTACCGGCGCGATTCTAGCGCCACTACTGAGCACAGGCGGGAACAAATGCGCGAGCGCGGAATTTTATAAACATAAACTGTTACTGTCACTTTCACGTGTTGTAAAGTTTGATATTGAGAGATCTATTTGAGAGATTTATAATTTTGCAAAAGCTCTTTTCAGAGCTATTTTTCTTGTATATAAAAATTATATATTTACAAGTGCTCTTTTTAGAGCTGTTTTTTTGCAATTAATTATTGCAAAATGTCAAAAAATCAGGTGTTTTGTCAAGCGCAATCATGTGCAAACACCAACAGGAACAGCAATTTGTCGTTCTTTTGTTTTCCTACAGGAAATAAAAGAAGGTGAGTAATTTCTGTATTTATAAATTATAAATGCATGAAATCTAGCTTTATTTTACTTTTTTGTAGATTTCTTTTTTACGTATCTTTCATCCATTTCCATGTGTCTTTTTTTAATACGTGTTTTTGATTGGCATTTCGATTTACATTTTCTTTCCGAAAATTTAATCACACGCATTTTGTATTGTATTTAAAACTTTAAAAAAAAATTGTTCTTTATTTTTAAGAAAAAAGTCATTACATTTTCTGTTATTTTGTGAAAAATTGTTCTGCATTTTAACAATAAATAATCGATCATAAAAATTTCCTCGCCACTCCCCGTACCCCGTATTTTTAAGTGGCGTTTTCCCTTTGGTCCCTTTTCAAGAGCACAAAATCTAAAATCTTTAAAACTGTTCAGTTTATTTTTTTCTGTCCTATTTATCAATATTTAGTAATAAATGATTAATCATCTATCAAACTCCATACCTCCAATCATCTAATCAACTTCTCCCCCACCTCCAAATCAATAAATAAAATAATAGTTGTTTTGAAATAATTATCAGGAACAAGTGCCGTATTCGTCCGAAACAATAAATAAGTAAAATAATAGTTGTTTTGAAATAATTATAAATAATAATCCTAAATTTCTACTGCCACATGGCAAAATCTGACCTCCCCCCCCCGCCCCCCTTAGCCATTTGAATGTTTAAAAGTTGTATTTACAAAACTGAACTTTTAAGCAGTGCTGTAGTTGGGGAAAAAAAAATATTTGTGGGAACTCAACTTTTCATAGAGTAGATGTTGATGCTACCAGATTTTTACTAAGCAAAAAGCCAATTTAAAACATTTAGCCAAAAGCTGACTTTTTTAATTAACAGTTATAATTATTATATTCTAGTATTTATAGTATTGTATTTGTATGGTATTCAACTAAAATCAATATTTAATCGCATAGTAACATTTTCCATCATGGATTAAAATTTATTTGAAATAACAAATAAATCCATACATTATGTACTAGCACATCTATCCTAGAAGTTTCCATAAAGAACGATAATGAGATTCTTTCAAGGAAGCTCCTACATGGCTTATGAATATAAGTGAACTGACTTATTCAATAAGGAATGAATTTCTCTCATCGGTCATGTTATTCATACAGAACTTTTCACTTTCAATACTTACAATGAATACTTTTTCACATTCAGACATTAAAATGGATATAGTTTCCACAATCTGGGGAAGAGGGTTTGGCTCTCTTGGCTCATCTCTAGTATCAATAAATTTGATAATTATCGTTATAATAAATAACAATAACTTTTTTTTTGCTTGTGAAAAAAGAAAAGTTTTGTGTTCCTGCATGCTATTTTTTTTATAGTTACAAACCAAATATTTCTGGAAACAGCATTGCCATCCAACTACAGCACTGTTTTTAAGTCCTCAAACTTTTCTTGCATTGGTCTTTCATTTTTATTTTCCCCCACTCTTTATTTTTTTTTCACAATTTCCACTTATCATTTTGCACATTCTGTGCACAAAATTTTTAAGCCTCTTTAATTAAAAGAAAAATTCTATTTATAATTCTATTAACAATAAATAACTTTGTTTGAATTACTGCTCTCCCTCCTTTCATTCTTTATAACAAATAAATTTTCTAAATTTACTCCTCTGCAACTGTCAATAAAAAATTACAAACTCAATTTAATAGAATTATTTAAAACTAGATATGTTTATATATTTATGTACATTTATTTTCCTAGATTGGAGAAATGGACGGCTAACATTCAGATGAAACCGATTACTAGAACTCGTCAATACTTATGCTCCGATCACTTTCGAATGGAAGCATTTACAAATACTTTGAAAAGGCGGCTTCTCTCAGAATCTGTGCCTACCATTCAAGTAGTTGATGTTCATAGAAAAATCCAGCTGCACGCACCCTCATCTTCAGTCCAGCTGCATGCACCCTCATCTTCAGTCCAGCTGCATGCACCCTCATCTTCAGTCCAGCTGCACGCACCTTCATCTCCAGTCCAGCTGCATGCACCCTCATCTTCAGTCCAGCTGCACGCACCTTCATCTCCAGTCCAGCTGCACGCACCTTCATCTCCAGTCCAGCTGCACGCTCCTTCATCTCCAGTCCAGCTGCACGCACCTTCATCTCCAATACCATTTAAAACACCCAAGAGTACATCGAGTTTTCCTTTCAAACTTACGCCGAAAAGCAGAAAATTGAACAGATACAAATCTTTAATTTACAGGTTGAAGAAACGACTATATTTCAAAAATTCTCCGAATTCCCCTAATATATCCAAAACATCTGCTTTGAACGTGCTTCGGAAACATTTACGGCCTTCTTTGTATAGCATTCTGGAAGCACAGTTAAGGAATACGGGTCCTGCAAAAGGAAGGCGCTGGACAGCTTCTGACAAAGCATTTGCTTTTAATATTTATTTAGCATCGACTGCAGCATACAAGGTTTTAAAACGTTTTCTTATACTGCCATGTATAAGAACATTGAAACGTTCTGTACAAGGTCTTTGTGAAAATACAGGGTTTTGTACAGAAATATTTATGGTACTGGAAAAGAAAGTCAGCCATTTAAATGAAAAAGAACGACTGTGTGTTTTGAGTTTTGATGAGATGGCAATAAGACCATCTCTTCATTATTCACCGAGAAAAGATGTTGTTATAGGTTATCAAGATGATATATCTGTTACTGATAATTCACCTATCAAAATAGCCACTAATGCTTTGGTTTTAATGGTGAGAGGCTTGTCCACTAAATGGAAACAAATTTTAGGATATTTTTTAGTGCACCGCAGTATGCCAGGAAAATCACTAAAAACACTTGTGGTCTCTTGTATTTCTAAACTCCAGGAAATAGGACTCAAAGTTGTATCTACGGTTTGTGATCAAGGGCCTAATAATATATGTTTGTTCAATGAACTTGGACTGTCGATAGATCAAACCAGTTTTGAAGTTAATAATCAAAAAATCTTTTTTATGTTTGATCCACCTCATTTACTCAAATCTTTCAGGAACAATTTGATGAAATATAAATTGGAGTTTGAAAGGCCTACTTTTGGAAGAGTTACAGCTGACTGGGAGTATATTCGTAGTTATTATGAAATAGATAAAAAAAATGATCCACGAGTAACACCAAAACTGAGTAAAACACATATTGAACCTGTTGGCCGAGCAAAAATGAAGGTCAAATATGCTGCACAGGCACTCAGCACGTCTGTTGCAGCTGGTATTTCCCTACTGAAATCAGTTGGCAAATTTGATGAACCAGCGCAACACACAGCTCATTTGATTTATACTATGGACAAACTGTTTGATAGTTTCAACAGCAGTGAAGAGTACGGTAAAAAGAAAATGCTCTGTGCTGTAAAAAGAGACTCTGCTCATTTAACATTTTGGGAAGAAATGCTTCCTTTTGTTGAAAGTTGGGCTTTCAAAAAGGATGATGACAAAACTGTTCACACTCATTGTAAAAACGGATGGATTGTGACATTAAAATCTGCAATAAATTTATGTAGAAATTTATTCGAAGAACATGATTATGCATACATCTTAACTAAACGTTTTAACCAGGATGCACTGGAAAATACATTTTCTATTATAAGATCGAAAAGAGGTAACGATGAAAATCCAGATTGTTCGCAGTTAGTAAGTTGTTTGCAAGCAGTTATGGTAAATAACATTTTTACCATGTCTAAAAATACAAACTGTGAAATAGACTTCGATGAAGTTCTTGTATCGTTAAAAGATAGGAGTCCTTCCAAATTTTCCAGTTTAACATCATTATTCAGTGACCATGTTAAAATAAATCCAGATGTCCCACTGAATGAAATTCCATGCTTGCCATCTGATACTGTAAGACAAAATGTCATTTATTATATTGCCGGATATGTTGGAAGGAAAGTAGTTTCAAAATTAAACTGTGATCATTGTGAAAATACTTTATTTGATACTACAAATGCTGCAAATGACAATTCTTTATTGACTCAATATAAAGATTATTCAGGTAGTAGTTTGAAAAAACCGAGCAATGAATTATTCAATATAGTGCATAAAATGTATGATGTTGATACAGCTCATATGTTTTGGTCTACAGATGTGATACAAAACATGGTAAAATTTCACGGAGATGTGATCAATTTCAATAATTTAAATATTCACGAAATTCACAAAGAAAAAGTGCAAAAGATTATTAGCATAATAATCTCAAAAATTCAAATATACAAACACATTAAAAAAGTAAACGAGGATTTAAAAATAGAATTTCAATCAAAGTCTATAAAAAAGTAGGTGTTTTTTTTTCCTTCTATATTTATCTTACCATCTTGAGTTTATGCAAAGTAACACATATCTTATTCTTATGTCAATTCTCTGACATTTCCATGACAGGGATAATATTCATTTTCAAAATTTTTTAATTTGCTAATAGCAATTTTTTTATTAAATCTGTGAAATAAGGTAATAAAGATTAAATAACACAATACAACTTAGTCCTGTAAAGTGTAATAATATTTCTACGGTGTGGATTGCAGATGCTTCTTCACTGAAATATTCATTTTTATATCTCAAACATTGTGTGTTAAAAGTGAATTGCGTTATAAACTGAGTTGGCAAATTTGAATTTCTTCTGCTATTGTAAGAAATGTTTTTTCTTTAATACTTTATTAGATATAACTTATGCTAATAGCAAATTTTGTTCTTCGACAATAGCAGTTTTTTTTTTTTTGTCATATTTGCTCATAATACACAAGCTGTTACACATTAGTTTACACATGCAATAATAATAAAAAAAAAACTTATTGGCAAGATTTGCATTATTAAATACTGGTGATATTTACTATTTATTAAAATTATTAATAACTGCATTTAATATTAAATAGTTAACATTACTTCAAATTAATAATTATTAAACAATTAACTCTCTGATTAGCAACATATTATACATTTTTAAGCTTTAATTATTAAAAGAAAAACAATAAATAAAGTAATATTCATTTTAGAAAGAAAAAGGGGTAAGATAATATTAAATAGTTAACATTACTTCAAATTAATAATTATTAAACAATTAACTCTCTGATTAGCAACATATTATACATTTTTAAGCTTTAATTATTAAAAGAAAAACAATAAATAAAGTAATATTCATTTTAGAAAGAAAAAGGGGTAAGATGCTAGTTTAAAAAAAGGGCACTATTTCATGAGGAAATATATTAGTAATGATATAAGAAAAAAAAAGTTCTATTATTTTTGCAAGATCTTGGGGCACATGATCTAGAAATACTGTTGAATAGGGAGGTTTTAAACCATTAAACACAAACTATGTTTTAGTAAGGTTTAGATCCATAATATTGAAAGAGATATATATTTTTTTTTAATGAAACTTTTAAAACAGGTGGATTTTTCCATGTGTTTAAAAGTTGTTTTCAACTAGATTTATCACAGATTTGCTTACATTTTCTTTGCAAAGTTTGTATGTACAGTACAGGACCCATTATCCGGAATTCCAAAATCTGGAAGGACCCAAAATCCGGAAGAAAAAAATGTGAAAATTTTCTAAATTTGTAAATTTTTACTAAAATTTTGTAATTTCTGAAATTTTTTGAAAATTTTACAGATTCCTAATTTTTTTTGTCTATTGTGTTGGAATATGTAACCACTAAAATATGTTACATCCCCCCCCACCCCCGAAATTAGAAAAAAGTCATTTTTCTGTCAAATTTTAGTTTAAAATTAATTTATATTACGATTTTTTTTTTTTTTTTATCATCAGATATTTCATTTCGACAAAGTATTGTGGCGACACAATTATGTTACTTGAATCAGGGGTGATTCTGAGTAACAAACAAAAAAATCTGAAATTCACAGCAAATTTTTTGAAAGTTTACAGAAGGGGGGTGGGTGGGGGAGACCCCTCAACACTAATTATGCGTTTTTCCCTCGATCCTTAACGAAATTCGTATTTTTATGCAATGTTTTGAAGAAATTATGTCAATTTGCATAATTTGGCGAGTGGTTTGGTGAAATTGGTTGACGGAGTAACTAAGTAGTACCGAATATTGCTTAGGTTTTCATGCTGAGTTCAGTATGTTTTTGTTTCTAATTCATATTAAGTCTGAATATTTATCATGATGATATATATCATCAATAAGTTGTCTATTTTGAAAATATAAGGTATAGTGATATATTTATAAATCCTGATAAAAATGTCTTTGTGAATCTAAAAAATGCCCTTTTCTTTTCATCATCACATTTTTTTTTTAATGTTAAATGTAGTGAAAACTGTTATTGTAAAATAAATGGGAACAGATGTGCCCGTGTGCTTTGTAGAATGAACTTGGTAGGTTTTTTTGTTTTTTAAATGCTGTTTTCGAAAATGATCGCCAATCTGAAACCTCAAGATAAACAAATGTAGCAGTTACTTCCAAAATTAGCAATTTTTATCAAAAAATTGAAAGATTGCGATAGTGAAAACCATAAATCCCTCATCATTTTTATAATTGCGATCAATTTCGATAACACATTTTGAAGTACTTTAACTGTAACTTTTTGTCTATATTTAGCTCACTAGACAATCGCCCAACCTTTTCCACTTTTGTAAAATTCATTCTTAAACTAAGAAAGTACTTTTGAGGTTAGAGACTCCACATAAATGTTTTTGTGAAAATACTTCTATTTTTAAATGTACTGTAAATCCATTCGAGGGGAAATATATATATATATGTATGCAAGATATTCAGAAGTGCTCTCAGAATTGCATCATACTGGGTGATTCAAAATAAAGACTACAGCGATTATCATTTAAACTGCTGATGATAGAAACATTCTTCCAATTCTAAAAGAATATGCATATCAAGTGCAACTTTTGTTTTATAAAGATATGTATGTTAAAATACAAAATTTTATTTTTTTATACCCCTGGTTGTTAAAAACTTGTATTTAAAAATATATTATTCCATGTCTAGAAAGAAAATTTAAAAAATCCAAATTTTTTTACTACCAAAACTGACTAAATTATGGCATTTGAAATTTTATGAAATTTCAAGGTTTAGCAGCACTGAAATTACTTTCCATTTTAGTAGAAAACACTGAAATATCTTGCTTTGAATATAGGAAACAAGCACTCTGTCCCAAAAAAAAAAATTCCACTTCACAGTCACATTTCTAAAAATGTTTCGAAAATGTACTCTATTTCTATCCTGCAAAACCAAATTTGCTTTCCAAATGGTCATATCCAGATTAAAAAAAATAATAATTAGGTAGTACTCACTAAACATAACATCAGAGTTGTATAATATAGACCAGGGTTGGCGAACCTTTTTGTTGCTGCGTGCCAAATTTGGCCAAAAATATTTTACGTGACCAGGATGTGCCAACTAAAAAACAAATTTAGTAGATGGAAAAATAATGGATTAAAATTATTCAAAATTTTCTATTAAGATTAAAAAAAATATTAGAAACCTACATGTAGGTGCTATACTATAATAATTATGGAAACAAATATATTTAAGAAAAAAAAAAATTGAAATGTCAAACGCCAGTTTCTCTGAATAGTTCTGAAATAAATTCAAAGTTGCCATAACTTTACCTTCGGAACTAAGTAATGTCTAATAACCAATTCTTTCCGATAGTTTTCAAATATCGCCTTTCTTTGGAAAATTCTTGAGACCATAATTAATTAGATTGGAATATAATATGCAGCAATTAAAATTTTTCAATTTCCATTTAATCGAATTTAGAAAAAATCAGTTGTGATTTTGTGAAATTCCATTTTATTTTGATTTAGAGCCACAAGCCGTGCCAAAATTATTCTTTCGCGTGCCAAAAGTGGCACGCGTGCCATAGGTTCGCTGTGCCTGATATAGACGCATGCGCGGAAAATTTTCCGAAAAATTCGGAACTTTGCGGAAAAAAGTTTCGCAAAGAAAATGTATGTTTTGTTTTTGTAACTTTTATTAATACCAAAAATTTAAAATATCCCCCAATTTTATATACGATTTATATATTGTTTATCCACAATTCAAAATTTAAAAACTCAAAACATTGTTGTGATACACAGACCCTTTTATTTCTATTTTCCGCAGACTAAAACTTGTTGTCAATCGGTTTTCCGGCGGTGGCTGCAGTGACAATTTAGCTCGGCAACGGCTGTTAAATTGAATAATTTCGTAGTGTTATAAGAGTGACTGGCATTTTGTGCGAAGAGATCACAAGATTAAGGATTAGGTTGTTTTTAAATGTATTGACAAAATAATTGACAAGAATTCACTTTCCTATCATTGATTTTAACTTTATTATTTTTAAATTAAAATTTATTCTTTACTTAATATTAATTATCTTTGAAATTTAAATAGCAATTATTTTAAACTATGATTTTTATTTCATATCGTCAAAATAATATAACACGTAATTTTATTAAAGATCAAATTAATTTGCGGAAAATTTTTGACCTAATATTCATGTGCGCGGAAAGTTTTTTGTTTTTATACAAGTCTGCATAACATTAAATAGCATATTTTCAAATTTAAAATAAAGGTTTTTGTTTTTAACCCTTTCCCTGAAAGGGTTAATGTTACAACAAATTTCTTTAATAAGAGTAGTTAAAATTTATATCTATTAACACATTGAATGCCAAGTCTATTTTGCCTCTCTTTCCATTTGGGCCACGAAATAAGATTCCCGTTACACAACCTATAAGTGTCAGTCACCGATGGCTGGTGGAATCTAAACGGAAAGTTTAAGTGTTAGTCACTGGTGACTGACATGGCACTCAAGCGTTCTCAAAAAGTTCTGATTAAAAAATATATATATATGGCAGAAGTCTAAATAAATTGGTGTTTCCTATTTTACTTTAAATAATATTCTTCACAACAAATATTTAAATGCACCCCTGCACTAATTAAAAATATTTTACTACTTTCCATGTGGTCAATAAATACGCATGCAGCCCATAAATTCTTCCTCTTCTTTGCTTTTGTATGGAAAAACAAATTTTCTAAAACATACCATATCATAAGTGATTTTCTTTTTTTTTTTTTTTCTGTGAACCACAGACATAGCCAATAATTTGTAAATTTATAAAAAATCAGTACATAGCCAATAATTTGTAAATTTATAAAAAATCAGTAAATTGAGCTGCAACATATTATTTGAAAGTGCATTTTGTTTCATATTTAAAGATTAGAAATGGAAATTATGCAATATTTAGAACTGAATGTAAGAGTAATGGAACTGAAAGAGATACTACCACTATTATCTTTGTCAGTTTCCCAATTTGTTTACTTGTATGATTTATTCAAAGCTTATTTAATTTTGATGTTTGTAACACTTATATTAACATAAAAATCATGGATATGTCATAAAATATTTATGTAAAATAAATGTCATAAAATATTTTAATATGTTCTGATGATTCATAAGTTGTTAGAAAATTTACATTCTATGTATTTACTTTTTTAATGCATGAAATTTTGTATTTATCTGAAAAATATTCATAAATCTATCGTATTATGTTGTATTTTTTCTACAAAATGTGCAATAAATTTTTATTTTTTAAATTATCTTTGTTTTATCATACTTAAAACTATTTTATAATAATAAAAATAACCTTATACAACGTTTTACTGCAGATATTAAAATTGAACAATTTAAAAGTGCGTAAATCGTATAAAATAATATTGTTTAAAACCGAATTTTTTGGAATAAGCCAGTAAATAGTATTTTAAAACGTGCTAATTTATTTATTTATTATTCTTGTAAATAGTAACAGTAATGTAAAAGTGTTTTTACGGTATTCAAATTTCATCAATTCAATCAAGTGAAACCATTTAAATATCTGAAAATTTCTCTGTTTAAATGATTACATATAAAAAAAAAAAAGCCAAATCTTTAAGAAGAAACGTGTAAGTGCATATTTTCTGAGGTTATTTGCTTGATTATTAGTATCTGTTTGATAAAAAGAAACATGTCTTATGTTTTAAAACAAACGTAAACAAATACAGAACCGGCTAGCGACGCATCAATAAAAGATAGATACTATACAAACAAGACAAGTAACAACTACCTGTTGCGACCCTCCCGAAACGTTTGCGACTGTTGTCACTAGAGGCTCTGAAGTTGCGATTCGGTTACCATTGAGCTTATGCAAGAGTCATATCTGTATGAGATATATATAATCTGTGCTTCGGCGTAAGTCCTCCTGCAGTCAGCCAATCACAGGCCGCAGTTACATTTGTTGTGGTTGCGCGCGCATCCACTTCTGTCTTAACTTACGGCTGCTTCCAAGCTGTCCTAAGATCGCCAGGCACCGTAATGCCGTTTACGTTTTGTTTATATCGTAAGTCTCTAAGTTGATCTTAAGTGAGGCATCTTAATCCCAGCCCAAGTCGGAACTCCGTGGTTAGAAAGGAAACTGTTAATCGATTTTTTTAGTAGAGATTTCGATTCTGCAGTTTTAATCAAACATATATTATAGGTATAGGGTGTAGCGTTGTGTTTGTTATTGTACTCGCAAATTGTAATATAATTTTATATTTTTTTCATAAATATTTTAGCTTTTAGTGCACGAAGTTGTATGACGTAAGTATTATCTCATTTTCTCCTATTACAGTCGAACCACGTTAACGCGAAACCTCAAGGGGAAATTTTTTTTTTCTTTTTCCCATGTTAAAAGTAGTTCGCGTTATTCGTACTGTAAAAAAATATATATATTCCATGTAACAAGAATAAATATACATACGTACCTTCAAAATCTACTGTATTGCTGGTGTGGATTTTTTTTCCTAAGATAGATCTGTATCTGTCAAGAATATGCACCTAAAAGTGGAGTATCTCTCAGTGGTAGTCTATCAAGGGCAAATGGCGAGTATTTAAAGTTACAACTGAAGAAAACCACCAAAGCTCCTTACAGTATCGCGGATTACTCATCACCACCACAACGAT